>APFE030608898.1:891-47882 GCA_000404065.3 Pinus taeda | reverse complement strand
CAAACAAATATTCATCAGGAAACTTATCCTCTACAGGAGAATCTTCTTTAGTATTTTGGATCCTAGACAAGAAATCAGCTACTGTATTTTGTTTCCCTGGTCTATCCAATACAGTAATATTGAATTCTTGTAACAGTAAGAGCCACCTTGTAAGTCTACCATTAGTAATAGGTTTGTCCATTAGATATCTAATAGCAGAATGATCAATATGGATAAAAGTTTCATAGCCTGTTATATCATGTCTAAACTTATTGATTGCATGAACAACAGCTAAGAACTCTTTTCAGTCACAGTATAATTCAACTCAGTGGGAGCCAAATTTTTACTGGTATAATAAATGGCATAAGAAAATAAATCCTTTTGACCCAACAAAGCTCTTAGATATGTATCTGAGGCATCTGTAGAAATATGGAAAGGGAGTTTCCAATTTGGTCCTCTCAAGATAGGTGCTTCAGATATTCTTGTTTTCAAAGTTTCAAAGGCTATTTGACAATCAGGATCCAATTTGAATTCACAGTCTTTTGTAAGCAGTTTGAAGAGTGGAGATGCTATTTTAGTGAAGTTTTCTATAAATATTCTATAGTATCTAGTAAATACTAGAAAACTTCTAAAATCTCTTTGACAATTTGGAATAGGCAACTTGGAGATGGCTTCAACTTTTGATCTATCAACTTTAATCCCATCTCCTGAAATGTGATGTCCCAAAACAATACCTTCAGTAAACATCATAAAACATTTTTCATGACTTAATGAAGATTTGTCTCTTTATGTCATTACAAGTTAGCTTTTTCCAAATTCCTCTAATGCTTCTTCAAATGATCACCTAACTGGAATATCATCCTATAGACCTTCACCAAATCATGGATTAGATCAGAAAAAATTCCTAGTACTGACTCTTGGATGTTGCTGTGCATTACATATTACAAAAGGAAGCACTGGTAGAAAATTTCCCCATGGACAAGTTAATTGGGTATTATCTTGATCTTCAGTGCTACCTAACTGAATAGCCACTAAAACCATCCAAATGAAAAGTACTTTTTTGCCTGTAGATGATATCTATACCTGATCGGATAAAGGCAAGGGAATGATCCTCAATGTTGCTTTTATTAAATTCCCTTGACTCAATGCATACGTCTCCTTTCCATTCTTTTTAGTACTATAACCAAAGGAGAAACCCATCGGCTATCTGAAATTGGATAAATGAAGTTTATATTGAGTAGTTTTTGGAGCTCTTCTTTCACTATCTCCCTAAGGTTTGGATTCATCCTTCTCTGAGGTTATCAAATTGGACTACTATTTTCCTCAATGTATATGTCATGAATACAAGTCTTAGGGTCAATACCTTTCATATCAATATATTCCCATGAAAATGCAGTAGAATGCTTTTGTAAGATTTTGGTTGGCTCTCCCTGTTGTGATTTTTCCAAGTGTTTTTTGATATTCAATGTTTTACCTGGAAAAATTTCAATGGCAGAACTACAAAACTCTTCCATAGAGTAAAGAGACACTTGTCTAGATGATAGATACTCAATGTGAGAATCCAACTGAAATTATGTATGGTCATATTCTAAAGATATTTCAAATTTTCTAAGGTGTTCAGAATTTGACTATCTTCACTGATTTCAGAAATGGTAAAGACAGGTTGTATAGTGTCCTCATCATCGACCCATTCATTATCTCCTACTTCTGTAATTTCTTTTTCTGGAGGATACAAATTGAATTTCTTTGTCGAATTACCATCAGAAATGTATATATCCCTAGATCTACAACTAATGAAAGCATCAGCTGTGGCTAGCCAAGGTCTTTATAAAATGAATGCGTGCCCTCCTAGATTACTCTTGGGAGTCAAAATCATGAAATTTACTGGATATTCCCAAGAATCTAAGGAGACTGAAATATCTTCTAATACACCATCTGATTTGATTATAGATCGATTTGCAGGTTGCAGTAAGGTGGGCGTAAAAAGAATATTAGGAATTTTTAGTTGTTCCATAGTCTGTCTACTCATAATGTTGATAGCAGCCCCTAAGTCAATCAAAGTATTTGGAATTTATACCCCATTGATATGTGTCTTGACAATTGGACTACTGGGATCTACATACTTCTGCATGGTAATTTTTCCTATCATGATATCTGCAATTTTTCCTACCAGGTGGATTCTTCTTGTATCTCTTGGTTTCCTTCCTGGTCTTTTGAGACTCAACTCCTTTATTGTTTTTTATAGAATAGGAATCTCTCTAATGGCCTGTAGCAAGGTAATATTGATACAGACATTCTTTAATTCATCTAGGAAATAATAGTCAGGCAACAAGGATTGTTTTCCACTCCTTTGTCAATTTGTAACCTTTCAGGAAAAGGAGGTGTGGATGAAGATGAAGGTTGCTCAACTATAGGAGTGGTGGGGGTTGACTCTTTTTCTTTTTATTTTTTAGTGTTTGGGTTTTGCAGAGATTCTTCAGAACCTTTATTGGCTTCAAGAGAATCTTCCTCATAAATACTTGTCTTTTTAGCATCTATAGAATGTTTTTCTAAAACTCTACCGGATCTGAGTTGTACATCATTGAGAGGAACAATCATATAGGTAGGAAATTTTTGTCCTTCTACCATGTAAGCATTTTGAGGATTTTTATTATTGGGATTTGGCAATGGCTGGGAAGGTAGTTGATTTGGTTTTTGTTGGAATGGAAGCAAGAGTTGAGAATTGTGTTGAGGAGTTTGTTGTTGTTGTGGGAATTTTAATGAAGGTTGTGGATTTTGATTTGGAAGTTGTGGAACTTGTTGATTTGGAAAGGATGGAGGATATTGATAAAATTGAGCAAATCTCCCATAAGGATTTTTCATACCTTGTACCCATGATTGATATGGATTTTGAGATTGGGGCCAAGGTTGTTGCCAAGGATTCCAATTTGGCAGGGGTTGAAAGTTCATACGATTATGGAACCCTTGATTTTGTTTCCCCTGCCATGGTCTCCTTGTAACAAAACAGAGAGACTCCACTGAATTTGGATCTTCTTGAAAGACAGCTTTGAGCCCAGGAATTGAAGCACAATCCTTGGTCTCATGGCTTTCCGAGCAAATCATACATGATTCTACAACTTTTGCATCCAAGGGACATTCCCTTAGAGCATGTTTCTTCCTACATTTTTGACAGAAGATGGCCAAAGCTTCAACTTCTGATTTCTTCTTGTTTTGTATTTTAAGGGTGTCCAGTTGCTCACTAAGGCTCCCTAAAATATTAGTTTCGAACTCATCAAGCATATTGCCAATCGCTGCCCTACTTACTAAACTGGTTTCAGATTTGTTTGCTCTAATCAGAGAAGGATCTCTAGGCCCTTTTGCAGTTTTAGATTTTCCCCTTGATAGATGGACACATAGTTCTACTATGTCATGAAGTGGAAGTTGAGAGATATCTCCCTTTCCCATCATGTTTAAAATGTCTATCCATTCATCTCTAATGGCTTTCAATAGAAGGGCTTTCAAGGTTTCCTCATCTAGATTACTCATTTTTTCTCTCTTTAAGTTGTATTGAAATCTTTCAAGTAGTTCCTCCAAGTTTTCATCTTCTTTTTGCATCATCTTGAATACCTCATCCTTATGATTGGTGGGCATGCAATAGTCCAGGTATCTATCCAAGAATTTTTGTTTCATATCATTCCAACTATTAATAGACTAAGTGGCTAGTCCCATGAACCATTTCAAAGCAGCTCCTTTTAATGTTGAAGGAAACAGTTTGCGTTTTTGAGACTCTTCCATATAATGATAGGTTCGACACAAGACTTCAAACTCAAATAGAAATGTTTCGGGATCCTCACTTCTCAACCCATGAAAGTTTGGGAGGGCACATGGTGAAATGTTTTTCATTGTTGTATGGGTTTACTCATTGGCTATAGGGAATCCAAATGAGTTATCCCCATCCCTATTTCCTCTGTTGTTACCTCTTCCTCCTCCATTTCCTCTTCCATTGTTTCCTCCTCCTCTACCTCTACCTCTACCTCCAAATCCATCTACTACTTCCTCTGTCATGATAATTTCTTCAGAGTCCTCTGGTTCTTCTAAGGGAGGATGAGAGGGAGTTTCTTCCTTTTCTTCTTCAAGTGATTCTACTTCTTGAATTACAATATGATCTCCTGTAGAAGTAAAGAAAGGGTCTTCCTATAAATTAGATTTGGTAGATGGTGTAGGAGAATCCTCTAATTCAGCTGCTCCTTGAATTCTAGGAATATTAAGGCTAGGGGTAGATGGTGGTGAATCTTGTCTATGCCTTGAAGAAGATGGAGTTGTGAAAATCGAACTCTTCGCTCTAGCTATAAACCTTCCCCTAGAATCTCTTGCTCTATGCATGTCATTTTTTTATTTTTAAGCTGGGCTAATAATTCTCTTTCTGATCTTCTAGGTCACACTAGGTGCAAGAAGAGAGCATACTTAAGAAATTATTGAACCAATAACTCTCTTTTCTGATCCTCCATATCACACTAAGTGAAAAAGGAGAGCATACTTCAAGAAGTTATCAATTTTTCCCTTCTTTCTATTGTTCTTTTTTTTTAGGAAATTGGATACCTAGTTACACTTCCCAGGCAACGGCGCCAAAATTTTTGGTCAATTTAGAGTGTCTTAAATTTTTGTATTAATTATCAATCCGGGAGTCGTAAACTGTTGAAGTGTGGCGCACTATATGTGCAAGATAACCTATTTCTTACTTTTTTTTGAGTTTTTGTTTTGTTTTGGGTTTATTTTTGTTAATTCCGTAATGTGAGATGGAAATTCTAAAAGACAAGTATGATATAAATGTTCAAGGCAATGATGTCCTTTAAAATGATTTTCAAAACTTCAAACTTTTAAAAAAAGGTTTTAAAACATGCAACGATGAAACTAATTCCTGAAAGAGATTGAAAATGTGCCACTATTCTAATTAAACAACAATGAGCTAGTGACCATGAAACCCAGTATCCTTGCTGCCATGAAAATATAATAAAAACTGAACTCAAAGAAATCCAAGAATTGCAAGCAAAGTAAACTAAAATCACATTACATCAAATCATATTCTGACCCCTCACCATTCGACTCGCTTTGGCTTTAGGAGGTAATCATAAACAACTTGAGCAATCTGATATCTAATTTGTAGAAAATAAAACTAATATCAAACTACACACTCATACTTCAATCCATCACCAATCAACTCACTTTGGCTTTAGGAGGTAACTGAGAATGACATGAGCAATTCAATAACTAACTTGTAGAAAAATAAACTAATATCAAACTACGCATTCATACTTCAATCCCTCACCATTCAACTCGCTCTGGCTTTAGGAGGTAACTGAGAATGACATGAGCAATTGAATAACTAACTTGCAAAAAAATAAATTAATATCAAACTATGCATTCATACTTCAATCCCTCACCATTCGACTCGCTCTGGCTTTAGGAGGTAACTGGAAATGACATGAGTAATTTAATATCTATCTTGTAGAAGAGTAAATGAGCAAAACTGAAATAAATAACACAGTGCTGGAACTAAAAACTAAAGGAAATGAATCAGCAGAAGGACAAGAATAATTCCATGTCATTAGTCATTAGAAAACTATGTGCAAATGCCCGAGCTGCCTATTGTAATCTGAAACAAAAGCACTGATCAGTTAACAACATATAAAACGTGAAAATCTATGGACAGCTATCAAACGTTAATACCATAAGAAATGTGATATATATACAAGTGAATGATTATGGCATAAGGAACATAAAGAAATAAAGCATGAAACTCTACAGTAATAAACAAGACCTCGGCCTGTGCAGCGGCCCTCTGCACAATCCTCGGACAATCAACGATCAACCACGAATTGAGCTCAGAAATAGAGTCTTCTCATGTATTAAAATGCAGTCATAACACAGAGATAAAGTTACGACACAGTGGGCTCGTTAACAGTCAGAATTATATTACCAAAAAGCTAACTAATATGCATATGAGAACACATTATTTATAACAGAGGATGACATAACTGTTTTCCTATATTCTGTGCTAATAAAAGACACGTAAACAACCACGTCCCGAGATTTAGCATTATGGCTGCCGTGAAGATTCAATCTTTGGAGGTTGGTTGTTGGATCCAGTTCATGGAGCAGTCCATAGGTGTTAATTTGTCCCCTGAGATCTAGGAACAACCATGCAAAGCTTCATGTGGTGAAAAACAGAGTTTTATCACCGTAGGACTCTTAATTTGACCACCGCTTTGCCCACCGTTGACTATGGCCTCTTCTGATGAATTCAACTGAGCCAATAGGACTCGGTCCATGTCCACGTCATTTGCAACTTTCCCATGTGGCTCGATTCACCTGAAGACACCTGCAATATAGACTTTGACAAAACAACTGTGGAAAGTTGGGCTGGCTGCGGAAAGTGACAAGATTCCGCAGCTTATAAACAAAAATCTAGTTCAAATAGCAACACAAACACATAGTCAAGAAACCACTTTAAATGCCCTTTTTTAACTAATATGCAATGATACTGATGACTTAGGAGGTTCAGATGAATGGGAAGAAGCTAGAAAAAGGTGTAGGAAAGATGCAATTTTGGGACTCAACAATGGTCGATAGAATAAACTCAAATGAGAAATAGTCTTAGTGAGACTTATTTAAGGGGTAGGGTTCGAATGCTTAATATCTTAGGGGAGGATGGTAAGATCATGAGTCTTTTATCATAGTTGCGAGAGTGTATCCCTCAAATATTGCTTGTTAATAAACACTTCTTGAAATTTTACCTTAGGTCACGAGAGCAAGGGATAAGGCAACATATATTTTATGTTTGACAAATAAGGTTGTGGGTTGAGTCTTTCATCATCATGAACCGGTAGTGGGATGTCTGTGTAAAGTAGGAGACATAATAACATGTGGAGCAACAACCCAAACCAAGTAGATTCCTTCTGTATATTGTTGAAAATGGCAACAAGAAATGCTAAAAATAGAAGTGCTAAAAATAGCACTACTATAAATAGAAGTTTGGGGGTACCAGTGTTAGACATAGCAACAAGGAATGAAAAATGGAAGTGATAAAAATAGCACTGCTATAAATAGCATTTCGAGATACCTTCCTATTTTAGTTAGTCCCTGAACTAAAATAGAGAAGTAAACATTCGAATTTGATCTTACTAGCTGTTTGAAAAATAGTTAATTAATTCACCATGAGTTAATTAGTTGTAGAAAATCAAACATGAAGTCTATGTGAAGACATGTAACAATTTCTCCATTGATTGAGGAATTTATCCATTAGTTAAAGAGATAAGGATGAGTTGTAATTTGTTGGCTTAGTTAACTGAGTCAAGTCCAGTTAGATTAGTTCAAATATTTTGTTGAACTAATTTTGAGTTCAGTTAGTTAATTCTTGCATGCATGTAACTGCTTCTCTCTAGATAACTGAATATTCTCTCATAAATAACTCATGCATGTCAGTTTAGTTAGAGACCCAGTTGAGATCAGAGGTAGGGACATTGTACTATCAGTTGGAGGATTTTTCCTATATTAGAAACTCATCCATTCAGAAGGAATTATCTGCTTCAGGTTTGTGCAGTTATTTTTGAGCCAAGTGAGTAGTGTGAGGTGGGAATTCACACTTGTGGAAGCACTGGACCCCGGGAAAAGCTATGCAAGGAAATAGGAGGCTTGGAGGGCAGAGGAGAAGGTTTGTGAGAAGCCTTTGACTGTCTATGAGCAGAAGAGGGATTGTACTAAGAGCTGGATAACTTCCGAGCTAAGGCTTTATGTAATCTGAACATATTTCCACTTGTATGATATTACAGAGATTAGGGTTTTAGGCTGAGACTTTCCCCAGGATTATTCTTTCATGGTCATGTGTGTTTGCTTTCTCTTCATCAATTATATGTGTTCTTATTGATCTTTCTCAATTGATTAAGCTTCCGCAAAGTTTATTGTAGAAGTAGATATAGTATTTTGCTTTAGTATATTGCATTATCAGGTGATCTATAATGGAAATTTCTACATGGTATTGGAGAAAAGGTGATCAAGGAGAGAAAAATATACAAGAAGGGAGAAGTTCGAAGTTTGTGGTTCCTGAATATAGAAATCGAGTTCTTATCACATATCAATTTCACCAAAGGCGTTCAATGGTTTAAGGCTCGAGTATGCCCTTGATGGCAACTCGAATTATATAGCCTAGAAGGATCACATGGAAGTAGTATTAGAGGATAACAGTCTCAAGGACTTCATTGATCAAGAAGTCCCCAAGCCCGCAACGACTAATGCTACTGAATTGGTGGAATGGAAGAAATGTGTGGCTAGAGCAAGGAAAATCCTTCTGGAGGGAGTTCGAGACCACATAGTCCCAAGTTTCCATGGGAAGGAGACATCATTTTTGATGTGGAAAACATTGAAAGATCTATATCATAATGGCAAAGATCAGAGGAAGCTAGTGCTGAAAGACAAGCTTTGGAAAATCAAGTGTGAAAAGGGCGACACTATCTCTACATTCCTAAACAAGATCTCCACCTGCAGGGATGAGCTTGGAAGTGTGAGGATCATGATCGCTGATGATGACATGGTGAGTCTTGCGCTCCTCGGTCTTCCTAAGAGCTGGCATAGCTACCAAGACTCGGTTAATGGAAGAGAAAAACTACCAGATTGGGAATGACTTTGGTCGAATCTGATGCAGGAGGAGATAAGAAGAAGCACCAGAGATGGTTATTCATCTAAGAAGGATGAAGAAAATTGCGCTTTAGCGAGTAAGGCGAAGAAGGGGAAGGAGAAGGATTCTCATCCCAAATCAAGTTCTTCCCATGGTGGGAAGAAGTTTGACAAATCGAAAGTGCGATGCTTTTGTTGTCATGAGGTGGGCCATTTTGCTACAAATTTTCCACTGAAGAAATCCAAGATGGGATCCAAGGAAGGATCTGAAGGTGAGGCATTGGCCTCATAGTTCGAGTTGGATTTTACCCTCTTTGCATGCATGGTTTCATCCATGGTGGGATGTGGTTGGTTTCTTGACAGTGGAGATTATTTCCACATGACCAGTGATAAGAGTTTGTTCAGTACCTTGGAGGAGAAAGATCTCCAGATACTCATAGCGATGGCTAACGATGAAAAGTATAGTGTCTTAGGTGTAGGCACAATTTTTTTTCAGAGGGAGCATGGAGCTTGCATTACCTTCACTGATGTCAAGTATGTATGAGGACTGAAGAGAAATTTGGTGTCGATCACAATGCTGGAAGACAAAGGCTATGATGTAGTCTTTAGTAAGGGAAAGGTTTTCCTTAGACACATCACCATGAGACATGTGAAACAGATCGGTTCATGGGTCAAGAACCTGTATGCTCTTGAGGTTCAAGATGCATGAAAAGCCTTGAGGAGCAAGGCAACTATTGGAGACTTGGTAGTTGAGAGGGAGAGTACATTACCTCTCAACATGTAGTGCCAGAATAAGTCTAAGATGATTGTGGTGGAGCCATGATCGGTGAAGCAGCTTCATGAGGTTTTGGAGTAGCCACAACTAGGGAAGTTGAGAGGAGACAGAGTCGAGGCATCCACTCATGTAGAGACCTCCAGTAGGGGGAAATTTCGAGCCAAGTGGGTAGAGGGATCACATGCATCCATACCTCTAGGTCGGAGGTGGGGCGATGTGGAGTAATAGTCCCAAGAAGGTTGGAATAGGGGTAGGATCATTAATGTACCAAACCTCTTTGATTAGACCTTGCTACGGGAGCCTCGATGAGGAGTAGAAAGACTGGCTGAGTGGGTGGAGGCAGATGCAGGTGGAGCGACAGAGAGAGATATAGTGCAGGAACCCCAAGACAATGTAGAGTTAGCAAGCTGCAACAATGCGAGAGGCACAGGAGTGTTGCACCAGTCCAGGATGGCACAGAGAGGTGTGCAATGGTGTGAGATGCATGGAGTGTTGCAACAGCTCAGAGGTCAGAGAGGGAGCACTTGTTAGTGGCAGATGGAGCTTCAACATCAGAGGATGTTTCTAGCCCAACAAAGAGGTCAATTGGGAGTTTTTTTGTTTCTAGAGTTGCTAGAGCAATAACACTTGGGAGAAGTGTTGCATGCAGAACATTCCAAAGGTTCAGGATCGGGTTCAAGTTGAATGCTTTTCTTGTTGAGAGGTAGTGTTGAAAATGGCAATAAGAAATGCTAAAAATTGCACTACTATAAATAGCAGTTTAGGTACCAGTGTTGGACATAGCAACAAGGAATGCAAAATGGAAGTGCTAAAAATAACTGCGATAAATAGCATTTCGGGATACCTTCGTATTTTAGTTAGTCCCTGAACTAAAATAGAGAAGTAAAAATTCGAATTTGATCTTACTAGCTGTTTGAAAAATAATTAATTAATTCACCATGAGTTAATTAGTTGTAGAAAATCAAACATGAAGTCTATGTGAAGACATGCAATAGTTTCTCCATTGATTGAGGAATTTATCCATCAGTTAAAGAGATAAGGATGAGTTGTAATAAGTTGGCTCAGTTAACTGAGTCAAGGCCAGTTAGATTAGTTCAAATAGTTTGCTGAACTAATTGTGAGTTCAGTTAGTTAATGCTTACATGCATGTAACTGCTGCTCTCTAGATAACTGAATATTCTCTCATAAATAACTCGTGCATGTCAGTTTAGTCAGAGACCTAGTTGAGATTAGAGGAAGGGACTATGTACTATCAGTTGGAGGATTTTTCCTATATAGGAAACTCATCCATTCAGAAGGAATTATCTCCTTCAGGTTTGTGCAGTTATTTTTGAGCCAAGTGAGAAGTGTGAGGTGGGAATTCACACTTGTGGAAGCACTGGACCCCAGGAAAAACTGTGCAAGGAAATAGAAGGCTTGGAGGGTAGAGGAGAAGGTTTGTGAGAAGCTTTTGACTGTCTATGAGCAGCAGAGGGATTGTACTGAGAGCTGGATAGCTTCCGAGCTAAGGCTTTACGTAATCTGAACATATTTCCACTTGTATGATATTACAGAGATTGGGGTTTTAGGCTGAGGCTTTCCCCAGGATTATTCTTCTGTGTTCACGTGTGTTTTCTTTCTCTTCATTAGTTATATGTGTTCTTATTGATATTGCTCAATTGATTAAGCTTTCGTAGAGTTAATTGTAGAAGCAGATCTAGTATTTTTCTTTAGTATATTGCATTATTAGGTGATCTACAATGGGAATTTCTACATATATGCTCTCGAAATCTATAGTTATAACCAAGGTAGTGAAAGGGCAGTAAAAATCAGCTAAAAAAAACAAGCCTAGAAGCTTGATTTAGAACTTATCAAAACAACACTTTGACCATGTACATGGATGGCAAAGAATAAACACAAAGGGGAGTCATGTGAAGGGTAATTTTGGTGAGGCTTAACTCCGAGAAAAAGGCTTAATTTATCAAAACAATCTAAAATTTTGCAACAAAATTACCAACAATGAAAGCCAAGATCAAAATAGTGCCCATACATGTGTTGAAATGGTTTTGTGTTTTCCAGGAGCGGTTATTTTCAGTTCCCTTTGGCCATTGCAAGTGCATATGGGGGAGTTCTTAGCAAGGCTCTAAGTTGGTCCTCCTACAATAAGTAGAGTGAATGGCAACCACCGTTGTTCAATTACACCCAAGACATGCCCCTTGAGAAATAATGGGATAAGCTGAAGTCATGTCCAATAACTCTGATCAACACCCAAATCTCACTTTTTATGATCCAATTAGTTACTCCCGTAGTCTAGTGTTTACAAACTCATAAATGTCAGTAACACCAAGTGTATACAAAACAAATCCACGTAGTAAACCTCCAATGGTGTTGTTATATGTTAAGTTTTTTGAAGTCATGCATTGTATGTGTTTCATTGTGGCCACATGCATGACGCCGACGATTATTGCATATTTTATATTTACATGTAGGTTTGGATACATAATATGGTGCGTTGAGTGCAATCCTACGTAGAGCCGAGTTGGCCCCAACCATGACATATAGGTTAAGTCATATATACATTAACTACTTTGATGGTGTTGGGGATCATGCCACAAAATTAAGTGCCACAATCAAATTTTGTTGACAATTGTTTTATATCACTATACTTGCTTGAGGTCATAATTTACATGACCACATTTATTTTATATATGCCTTTGGTGCATTGGGAGGGCACAAAGGAGGAAATACTCACATTAGAAAATATCAATATATATGTATACATTCTCTTGGTCCAAGCATAAATGATCACTTGAGGAATGATCCCATTATGCAATTGATGATGAAGACAATTAGTGGAATGGTAATGCAGAAAAAAATACATATGATGGAACTATTTTCATCACCCTTATAAATATACCAATATCTCCATAATAATCAAATCCTTTTGAACCACGTGCAAAATTGTATATATATATATGTATGTATCATAATTTATAATATTTTTGTTATACTTTGAATTTTCATAAGAATATGAAATTAAGGTTACACTTATTTCTAGGGGGACCCCACCTACCTTATGTTTAGGCTATTAAATAAGCATTATCTTATTAATTTTTTATAGGAGGAGAAATCATAATAGTAGTGCAATGGCTTGCACAAATTTTATGAGTGGCTCAATAAGACAATGAATTGTTACTGCCCAATCTATGTTAACTAGTATACATATCTTTTTCTATAATGTTAAAATTTAAGTAGTTGATAAGTTACCACCTTAAATAAGGGAACATTTACACATGTATCTTGATATATTTAAGAAGCTAAAAGTTTCAATCTTTGTTATGTGTATAACATTAATCTATTAAACTAAGTCTAGTATTTAGTTTTGAATAGAGTTGTATATTATGTTTGCACTAAGAGCTCACAATGGTGGAATATAACCTATTCACATAAGAGATGCACATACACTATGCATATAAACACCACATATAATTACACACACAACACAAATGATGCACCTAAGCCACATATATAATCGACACACTTAATCCATATAAATACATAATGCACCTAAACCATACATATAAATGACACATCTGAGCTACACACAGTAATGTACTTGAACACAAATATAAGTGATGTGATGTGTCTAACCCAAACACATAAGCAACATGCATAACCCACATGCGCAATGTGTGAACACACACACATAAGCGATACACTTAACATATGCACATAAGAGGTACACATAAGAGATCACCCAACCCACACTTAAGCAACTCACCTAACCCACAAAAAGAAATGGTGTGGATACCTGATAAGCATGAACGACACACATAAATATAAATGATGGACGCACCCACACAAATAAACAATACCCATTATAAACAACCCACCTACTACACACACATAAACTTAAATGATGTATGTAAATATAAGCACATAAAAGATACATGTGAAGCATATAAACCAAACACTAATCCATCCAAATAAATAAAACATGCAATTATAATTGACACACATAAATTACTCACATATCCCATGATGAACATAAATGATGCACATAAGCAACACAAATAAATGATACACCTTATAATCCATGCACACAAGAGATGCATCTATATAGCACACATAAAAAAACACAATTAGAACATGAACATAAGCAACATACCTAAACTACGCACATTAAAAAAAAGAAAAAAAAAGAAAAAAGAAAAAAGAAAAAAGCCCTAATAATTGACACATATGAATGACTCACTAACTCATATACATATGAACCCAATAATGCACATACAAAACACGCCTAACTCACACATTGGAGCACCAAACCTACTTATATAAAAGTTGCGCCTAACATACACATAAACAATCCAAATATTAAACAATGCATCTAACTCATGCACTTATCCCCACACATAAATGATGCATCTAATATATGAACCTAATCAATGAACATAAATAATGGTACACTTATGCACACTTAAGATTCCATGCACATAAGTGACATGCTCATGTGCAATGAACACACACAACTAATAAACTTAAATAAATTTCTTGGAGTTTAGTTTTCCAACATTCATCATTTATTATCAAGTGCTTAAAGTTTCATTATATATGACATTTAGATCCATCTCATCTTGGTTAGCTTAAAGTTTTTTTTTTTTTTTTTTTGGGAAATTTGGAGTTTTATAAGTATTGTTGTGTTACCTTTGTGATTGCACATAAGGCATCATAGATATAGCTAAATGTGATATTTCTCCAATCAATCACTATGACATTATATTAAAGACTCCATACAAATATAACCATACAGATAATAAGATATGTATATTTGAGGTATTATCTTGATAATACATAAAAATTGTTAAACTAGTAAAAATAGGTAAGTATACATGACTCTTTCCATAGTGTTATAAGTTCACTAGATGGTAATTAGATTACCACCTAAACAATCAAAGAATGTTTACATTGATATTATAATATTGATATGTTTGAGAATGTAATTAAAGGTCTCCATCTTATCTAGTCTAAGATAAAAATTCCATTGATTGTTATATAGGTTTATTTTTTATTCACGTTGTATATAGTGTTAGCTTTAAAGTCTTACAAAATATAACATATATGAACATAAGTGGCTCATGTAAATGACACACATAAATGACACTCTTAAAACACACATATAAACAATTAATTTAATCCATGCACTTAAATGATGTACACAACCAATATAACAAACATCACATAAGTGATACATGTCAATGACAGACATAAATGACACTCTTAACTCACATATATAAATGATACATTTAACCTGTGCACTTAAATGATATATCTAACTAATACCCACAAGTGAATCACATAATCTATATATATAAACAATACTTAATTCACACACATACATGATAAATATAATCAATATATCTAACACATAAATGATGTGTCTAACTCACAAAATTCAAAATACATTTATAAACAACACACCTTATTACACAAAGTAACACACCTAACCCACACACATAAATGACAAAAAAAACAACATATCTAACCTACAAAATTAATCAAAATACTTCACATCCTTTACAAACTATGTTTTCAATTCAAACTCAACAACCTTAACCATTATAACCTTAAATACATAATTACTAAACAAGGGCTATAATAAATTATTAACTTAAAAATGAAATATAGTGAAGCCACATTGAGTTATTAAAACTCGCTCCAATAACATCATATATGTGGAGATCGGAAAAAAATATTATATTATTACCAAAAGCACAATTGTAGAAAGGTTTTTGTGTTGTAGAAAGGTATTTGTGTGGGCATTAATGCAATGTCCCAAAATTGACTTCTAATAACTTTGTAATTAATTAGGTTTAATATTAGTTTTATTTTCTCATGGATATTTTATTACTATGCATCCATTGTGATATGAACATATGGAACATTATATATTTCATTTTTAATTAATAAAAAAAAATTGTTCACTCAGTGTGAGAATTTATAAAGGTCATGATCTCACAAATGGGAAAAGTGAGTGGCCTAAAAAGGGTTTTACATGTCAAAAATTCCAAACTATCTTGTTAAATTATTTTTGTGATAAACTATTTAATTTTCCCTTTAACTTATTCATAACTCAATTATTGAATGCATGTAAGAGGTTGGCAGGAAAGTTATCTTACCTAGTTATGCTATATGTGCAAATAACTCTCATGATGGGAATTGTGCAATTCAATGCATGTAAGATGTGCGTGACAAAATTGACTCACCTAAGTCATGTAGATATGGGCTTAATACAATCAATTTGGGGAATTATGAAAGCCAAACATGCATGGGAAAAGGGGAGATGAAATTTGACTAAAGCAAAGAAATGAGTTTTTAGAAGGGAGGAAGTAAGAAAAATAGAGTTGATGGAGAGAAAGGAAGTCAACCATAGTGTGTGAGGAAGAAAAACTGTGGAAGCAAGTGTTTAGAACCTTGAAAAGATCAGGAAAGCAATATAAACTACTATTTTATAAGGCCCCAATTGGGACCTTGCTAGGCGCACAATAGAGACAATTGGACGGGGAGTCTTCTAAGGGATTGTGAAGCATAAAAGGGGTTTTCTCGTTATGTTGTGTGGGGTAGGAATTAAAGGTTCCCAATATTTGTTTTTTTCCCTACGGAATTGTAGTGAGAAAATTGACCAATAAATCCTTTCTTTGAGTGATAGAGGCTAACTACAAATCCTTGAGATTGCAATTTTTCCCCTTGTGGTATCTTGGCCTATATAGAGGGTGTCCTATTGTAGAAAAAATGACGTGCATTAGAGTCTAAAGTGGGGTAGAAAATCACTCACCCTTATTCAATTATGTGGTTTTCAATTCATAAACAAATAAGTCCCTCTATAGTCTATAATTTCATATGAATGCTTAGTTTAAGAAATTTATATGGTTTATGAAGAGAAAATCAAGGTAAGAATTGAATGAATTTGTTTATGAGTTTACTATATGTGACATTGAATCCTCTTGTTGGTCATTTCTCCTTGAAGGATAGGCTACAAGAAGACTTAGATTGGAACTTGAAAAATCACATTGTTTGAATATTTAGAAATGAGGAAATTGATGCTTCTCCTCTTATTGAAATTGAGAAATTATTTAAATAATTTGTGATGTTTCTCTTTATGAATTTTCCATTATTTTAGGTATGTTGTGTTGATTTATTTATTTTATTTTATTTAGAACACATAATTAATTATGATTTTGTGTTTTACATTTTTAACATTCATCTTTTATTTTAACCTACAAATTCGAGTTCAACAATAATTAATTTCAATTCCAATTCGAATTCAAATTTCTTAATAAAATTCACATTAAATTCAATATATATATATAAATATAATTATTACTTATCTTTAATATATAACCTAATATAATATTCTTATATTATTATTATTATTATTTTTATATTTTTAATATAAGTAAAATAAAAATGGCTACTTATAAACACACACACATTCTCATTAACTTAACTTAACTTTCGCATAAAATTTAATTAAGCGTAAACTGTAACTCATTATATATATAGATAAATTATAAAAGTATCTAACCATATTCAAAAATAAATAAAAAACTATGAACTTTAGTTAAATTTAATATATAATTTCATTATAATATTAATATATTATTTTTTTAACATATATCAAAGAGCGTGTATAAAGCAAATTATACAACTATTTCAATATGATTCGATTAAAAAGCGATAATACTTATTGTCGCCAAAGGGACAATCCTCTTTATTCGAGTGCAACTCCGTCGATTTTCTGAGGGAACACACTTTACATACAATCGTTTTATTTTGGAGGCATCATGGCCCTTCGTTGGATGCCGACGCTCGTTTTCATTACATTGATGGCTATGCATGTTTTCGTTTTCATTATAGTGGTAAAGTTTGAATAGATATGACTACATTGTCTAAGTTTGAATTTAAATGAGACTTTAAAACTAGCATTTGTACTTGATGTTGTAAAGAAAACGCCGTAAGGCAAGCGAATAGAAAATGAACTAGTAGCTTGAAGTGTCTTGTAAAATCAATGCAATCTCTGCACAACATTATAATGTTTCAAAATGATATATTTACAATGTTCAAGATCATTTAGTCAACATTTATTACCATGAAAAATAACATATAAAGGCCTAGAAAATAGGCTTTTGATCACCCTATGAGGGCACAAATAATAATGTTGAAGGTACATTTGAGATAATTTCACAAAATGGCTACTAAAGATGCAATATCCACTTGCAAAAATTAAATTAACCTGAATAAGCATAGAGAAAGAGTGGGTTATGTAGATGGAAAAATTGAGAAGAAGCCCAAGATCATAAAATGAAGGAGAAATAAACTTCAAATAACAATGTTAAATTGACCCTGATTTTCTGAATACAACCATGACCATAAACAACAATGGTGTGATACACTCCATTCCTAGATCTCAACTATAATATTCTACACAGAACCTTTGTGCCCATTTTCACTGAAGAAAAAACCATTACATAGAATAAGGTGATAATAAGACAAAGATATGATAGATATGAAATGGGAAATAACCAATAATTGGCAACAAGACTAAAATAGCTATGATATTAAATTTGACATATAAACTTCTAACTATAATAACAGTTCAATGAATGGAAAAAGGAGTTCTACAAAATCTAGAAATAGATGTTGAATGGGTTATGAAATTCTATTTTCTCCATATGAGGTCTGATGAGGTTGGAAACACTTTCAAACATAGTGAGTCATTTCATGGTAATGTTAAAAATTTCTAATCAAGTTTAAAAGGAGGCAATTACAAAAAGAGCTATTACATTAGTAGACATGTATCTAATCCCATGTCAATAACACTATATCATGGGGCCAAATGCCTGGAAGAAAAACAACTACACTTTGGCAATGTACTAAGACCATACTAAGGCAGCAAACTGCACACCTATTTTTCAATCATGTTTGAGTGAATTTCAAACTACTAACACCCACTGAATATGACAGAAACAACAAAATTCTATGACATCTTTGGAAATGCATTACGGCCATTAATAAACACCAATTTGAAAAGGGGCACAGCCTTCATCTTCTAAATTCCAACACATGAAAAAATATAAGTGGCCAATAGGACCTTATACGACTGTAAACTGCACACCTATTTTTCAAGCATGTTTGAGTGAATATCAAACTACTAACACCCACTGAATATGACAGAAACAACAAAATTCTATGACATCTTTGGAAATGCATTACGGCCATTAATAAACACCAATTTGAAAAGGGGCACAGCCTTCATCTTCTAAATTCCAACACATGAAAAAATATAAGTGGCCAATAGGACCTTATACGACTGTAGTGTGATTGCTAAGAATGTACGACCATCAACATTTGACGATAGAAGATGATCAATTCTTATATTTTTAGCATAGAATAGACTGATCCATCGCTCCACTAATAAAATGTCCTTTCAGCTTTGAGGCATGCATGAGATTCCAGAGTAGAAAGTACTTTGGCTAGATGGTAGAAACAACAAAAGAAAGTTACTCAATGACAAGCTGAAAAGTTCATCAAGCATATCAACAAAATGCATCGATGGGTGGAAGTGGGCATTGCAGACTCAGAAGTATAAGGAATCTCTTGATAAGCAACGAGTCAACCACAATATTAAGCCAAAGGAAAAGAATGGATGAAGGGATAGAATTTTAAATTGAAAACAAACTAATATGGACTATTTCAAACTCTGAAGCAAAGTGGTAAAAGTGCCTTCAAATTGGATCTATCAGAATACATAGTCATTCTTCCATTTTGTTCAGCGTGGATAAACTAATTGTTTTGAACCATCAATGTTAGAAGTATCAACCTTTCGAGAAAGACACCATTCTACAAGTCAGGGAGAATGAACCAAGAACAACATGCAATAAATACACTAGATTTGAAGACAAGGACAACTCCATTGAAATAGCAAGTGGTTTCTCGAAGACCAATTCAAGTCTCAAAAGCAATTCCCTCATTTAGTGGACCAGATGATGGAGGAACACAATCCTAAAAAACGAGAGGTTTGATCTCTACCTAATTGACGTGAACAAGTTCACCAGCTGACCTCAACAGTGAGCTGACATAACCATGCCTTCCTTCACCCCTCCCCTTTAAGAATAGACATTTGCAATTAGAAATTCCCATTGACCAATGAACATAATATTCAGAATCATTGTCTACTATCTTCTCCTTCTTTTCGTATTTTTGGATTGAATGTTATCTATAACAGTGACAATAATCCCTTTGTACTCTTAATTGCAACTACTCTGATTAATCGCGATTGGAATATCTCACATCCGTTCAAAAGAGGAAAGGGAACTAAATGTGGTTGCATATTCTCTCATCTTCAACCTCCCCGTTCTCTCCACCCCCAGAAGATGTCATTATCAGGAATGATATCTAAAAAGCTCCATTCTAATTTTTAGGTTGCCCATTTTAGGCTTCTTGGTCTTATGTTGACTTCACACTTCGAGAAGATCCTTCAAATTCATGCTAGCCATATAGTTCATCTCGATGATCCTCAACGTCAGGGCATGTTCTCAAAAGCAGAAAGCAAAGACAGTCCATCACATTTCTTGTGAGGAATGGGTATGTAAGCTTTTGACCCTTATGGCTATAGAGTCTAGTGATGCTCAGCATACAACACAGCCAGTGGGATGCAGTCATTCTGGTTCCTCTGCAGACCATGATCCAGGCTACATATTTCGTCAATTTGAACTGGTGATTTTTGGCAAATTTTTAAAATCGTGAGTGATATAAATATAAATTACAATTTACTTGCATCAAAGCAAAGCAAACAAATTAAACAAAATTGAAAACCTGCAGCATTGTACAACATTGGATGCAAAGAGGTACACCTTAAAAATCCCTGGGAGTCCTAACAAGAGATTTTCTCTCCTGTTGTGTTTGGTCCTATGAGCTACTTAACACTCCACCGTATTAAACTATCTTTGGTAATCCTTTCACCAATTCGTATGTGTGCCACCTTATTATAAAAATAAGTACTGATAGAACAGAAAACTTGTAGGCAACCATAGTGTGCAACCTACTGCCTTAAATGGGACCTATCATCCAACAATTCCACACCATTGTATGACATAACATCGCAGTAAATAAATTGATTGCCCTCAGCGTGGATGATATATATGAGGTCAATGGTTCCCACACTACCCTACTTTACTACATAGGCATAAGGCATTATTGCAATATGCAGTCATCAATGTCATAAACAATTATTAGACTCATCAGAGGCTATTTCATGTGTTGCCACTAGTGATTCTCACCAAGATCACTGGTTACTCCATAAGTTGCAAGTACAGGCCTCTTGGATAGTGGTACTCTTAGAGATATTGAAATAAGGCATGATGTGTAGTTAAGCACCGGTATGCCACATTCCACTTAACATCAGTATGCCATACTTATCATACGTGACATTATAGATACAGGGCATTTAAGACCTTACTTCAAGCCTAATGAAATGATATTGTGCCTTGAGATTGACCTTGCTATCTCATGCAACACCCATGTCTTACTAATAGAAAGGTGACGGTTCTACTGTGTTTCTGCACTTTTGTCCCTAATCTTTCCCATAATTTAACACGCCCTTATCAGTGGTTGCGAAGTTGTTCGGTCTCTTATATACATTAGTGAAGAATAAAACAGTTAAGTCTTACCCACTATGTGATTACCACAAGTTGTTTAGCTGTTGCGTCTGCGTAAGTAAGAAGTATGAGTTTTGCACAAATAACAGGCCATTCCGGGGTGGGTGCTGCACCATATTGTCAAACTGACCACAATGTAAATGGCTGTCCTAATTTCAGATTGCTTACAATTTATGTTACAAGTGATAAAAAAGTTAATCTATGTACCTTGCTCATGATAAATGTAACTCTTGAATAGAGAGGACAGCACACTGATTATGTTTGCATTACGGATATGCCTATAATCTAAATTCTCTATGGTTTAAATTAGTTAATTGCTCATGGAAATGCAACCCTTGAATAGAAAAGACAGCACGTTGACCACGTTTGCATTACGGTTATGCTTACAATTCATATTATGAAAGATTTAAATTAGTTATGAACATTGCCCATCAGAAATGCAACTCTTGAATAGCACAGACAGCATGGTGACAATGTTGCATTGTTGATTTTGTATCTTGATATGTCAGATGCAATTACTGCAATTACATTCTCTTCAGTAAAGGAGTTTGAATGATATAAGAATGCTATAAATCAAGGGTTTCAAACTAAACCATCTTAACTGCTGTCATTTATTGTTTTGCTTACAACTTTTACTTCATTGATTAAATCTAGTTGCCAACTACATAGGCACTTTACCCATGAGAGATAGAAATGTTGCATTGCTGTCATGCGTTATTCACACCATCTGCTCTCAGTAAAGAGGTAGGTTGCACTACAGTCCAGTGAGATCGGACAAAGAAATGTGAGGACTATACTTATCAGGCTCTAACTCAGCTTGCACAGGAGATACACACATTAGAAACCAATTATAACTCATAAGTCATCTAAGGTGGGTCTATAATAAATTGTAAAACACCTAAGGTTCAACACAGTCGACATGGCAATAAATGAAGTTGTATGGTGGGCCAATCTCCTTGCTTTGAGAGTCTCTTTGTCTGATAAAACTATTAGAAGGCAATTACAACCTCCATATATTGAACCTCACCTTCACTAGTTATGAGACAAGAAGTCACCCACAGTGTATCACTCTAACTCATCATCTTGGTAGAATAAACCAGTATTGCTGAGGTCACTAAAGGCTACCCACTCCTTCAGGAATGCAATGTGAACTCAATCGTATAATATTTTCAAGTAATCCCTGGGCTTTACTTTAAGTCATTCCTTAAAAAAAGAATAATAATAATAAGTTTCTAAGGTGATGTTACACTTTGTATCAAAATGGATCACCTTACACTTTGTATCAAAATGGTTGCTCTATAGCTCGAATCATGAAAGATATTAACCATAAGACTGTAAACTATTAAAAAGAAATATTTAAAACATTATATGCAGAAGTACATGCTAAGTTAAAACAGAAGATCTTTACCTGGCCCCACTGACCCTGTGAGCCTGTGAAATCTTCCACCCGGCTAAACTTAAGTTCCTCACCCATTGAATCTATAAAAACAGAACCAAAAATATTATGAAAGATACAAAACAAAAACGCAACCAAAAAAATTATGAAAAACATAAGACAAATACCAAAAATCTGATCGCATGATAAGCAAACCTGATGTGTCTCGGCGTCGAATCCGGAACTTTGATTCTAGTATGGGTTTACTCCTGATACACTAGCTCCTAGTTGAGAAGAAGAGCGGTTAGGACGCTTTTGCCCATCCTGAAATTCCGGCCGATCCCTTCTCGGATGGGATCTGTTCATTTTCAATTGGCTGGTGCTTGCCAATTTGGCTCCACCATCAATTTTGCCACCTTGTCCTTCGATAAACTTAGTAGGCTATGATTAAAGTTGCTGTCACATATTATAAAAATACATTAAAGAGAAATCTAAAACACTAAATAGGTAAGAAGGAAACATATTAATGGACTCTGAAATGAAAATGACCTCATGGTCTTTGGAAAAAAAAGCTCTCTCACACAGAAATCAAATAGCTCCTTCCCTTTCATTATTCTAAATCACATTATCACATTATTTGCATCAGTTAAACTATTTGGACTGCCTTAAACTGAAAAGGGAAAAAAAACTCTGAAAACAATTTGGACCAAAGGAGGACTCTGTCACACAAAATAAAATAGCTCCTTCTCTTCATGAATTTAAATCTTAAAACAAATTCATGAGTTTAAATTTTAAATCAAATTAGATATAATTTGTATTCAAAAAATGAAACCAAGCATACCTGAATTTGCTTGTGCCCATGGTATATATGGAATCTGCTTTACTTTAATAGGCTATTTGGGTTGCCTTAATTTCCCACTATTAAAATAAAATAAAAAAACGATGAAAAAAGAAGTAACAGAAGAGACGAGAGGAAAAAAATAAGCAACAGAAAAGACGAGGAAAAAAACACGCCTAAAAATTAGCACGACCATGCTAAAAACACACAGAAAAGAACAATGCAGAGAAAAAAACACCAAAAACAAAAGCAAGAGGAAAATGAAAATAAAAAACAAAAACCTAAAGAACAACAGTCGCAGAATCGGACTCTGCTCCGCATTCATAGCCAATTCTAAAATCCAGCCCACTACCATCCGAGGCTGCCATCACATCGCATCGAATTTAAAACCCAACTCACTGCATTTGCATCCAACTCTAAAATCAAATTTATACTTTACTCTGAATCCATATCAAACTTGTTACATTGAATGTGTTCCTCACGGGGTTGGGTTGGCAGTATTCATATCAAACTTGTTACACCAATCAGAACCGAGATCTTAACGAAGCTCATCGGACTCTCATCCCACTCGACATCTCTAGTAGGTTCGATTCTGCCGGAGATAGGCAATCTGAGCGATTCGTATGCACCAACTGATTAAAATTCCAACTATAATGCTCTCATCCAACGGCACAATTTCTTTTAATCGTCTAACACATCAGATCAATGGTCCAAAATAAGACACGGTGGCATATAAGGGAGTTCTTCCCAGAGGGAAACGCCTTACGTCGTAATTAGAACACATTAGAACACATTTGAAGTAAAATTAAAATATTGGAGCCCTGTAACATAAAATAAAAATAAAGTAGAAGTAGAAGAAAAAGCAAATTTAGTCGAATTTTATCAAGCGTAACTTGAACTTGAAGATATTTTTGAAGTGTGGGGACTTCTTTGGATGTGGTCTTTTTTGTATTTTCTCATCATGAAGTTTTAATATGAGTTACCCTATTAATGTGTAGTTATTCTTTTTGGTTATTGAGTATGATTTGGCATCCTCAGTTGTCTATCTTAGGTTCCAGTTATGTGATTATAAGGGGAATACTTATAGTATCTCAGACAAACATTGCATCACCATTACAGTTCTCCTAGAGGGTTCCCCATGAAGTGAGGGTATTTGGACTAGTAAATGTTATGTTTGGAGGTCAGTGTAACTATTTCTCAAACCTTTGTTGGTAGATATTGGGCCCTAGTTATCTCAAACTTGCCTCTAGAAGGCCATTTTCTCGACTCTTATCTATTCTAGTATTAGGCCCTAACCACCTCAGGTAGAATCTAGCATAGTAATTTGCATGTTGATTATATTTAGGACATTTTTTTAAAAGAGTGGTGTGATCGTTGTTTCTAGTATATCATAGGGAGTCTTTGAATTGCCACTTTTGAGTCTTTTATTGAAAGTGGTTGAGAGACTGCTCCATCAGTCTAGAAGGGTATATTGCCTTTCTCTTGAAAAGATGGAGTCACCTCCTCAAAGGCACAAATTGGATGAAATTGGTTCATCATAACTAGTTCAACCAACTCAGGAAAAAATAAACCCTCATGTGGAGGAGACATGGAGTGAATAAGATCTTGAAGCTCTCGAAGCTCAATTTTATCTTCACGATCTAAATGGTTATATCCCTATCGCTAGGCAAGCTATAACCAAATTCTAGGATGATCTTGTACGAATCAAGATCGTTGATATCCCTGGCAATAATGGGCTAAATTTCAACTCGATTACTGGGCCCAATATGCTAGTTGTTATGTTCATTAGGCTTACTTAGGATCCAACTCTTCTTCATGCCCTTTCTTTTTAGTGATCTAATGTGAACTCTTTTTTTGGGATGGTGGGAATTCAAGTTCCCTCTTCAAACATCAGTGGGGGAGAAGCTAATCCTCATGTCCTAACTTCTTAGGCTACTACTACAGTTTCTCTTGTGGTTGATACCACTTCTATTTCTATATTGTATCAGAGTGGGGGCACTCAAACCTCTACTTCTTATGGTGGGAATTCCTTCTCTTTTGGAATGTCATTTGTCTGGATTACAATTATTTATTTGAATTCTTCCTACATTTCTTCTAGTTTAGGCTCAAATGTCAGGATTTCATCAACTCTCGTTCAAGATTTCCGATTTGGAGGGGGGGGGGATATTCCTACTCCAAATCCTTCATTAGGAAGTGGGAATTTCCTATTTTCCTGTGTATCAATGGGGGAACTTCTTTCCAAGGATTTGGAATTCAAATGGGTGGAAACGTTCCATATTCTAGTGCACCAACTAGTAACATTCTTTTTTCAATATTTTGACAATAGGGGACTAATGTCTCCCCTTATTTTGGGATGTAAATAGTGAGAAATGACTATGATTCTCATGGCCCCCCTATGTATGGTGCTTTAACACCTTATAGGGGTCAGTAGGGGGAAATTTATTTTATTCGCTTATGAACCCAATGAGTGGAGGCTTTCCTCATTTCAACCAACGGATACCAAGTTAATTTCAAACCCTAGGGCTCCATGACTGGAAGTGGGAACTAGACCATAAAATTAATTTCTTGATTATGTTAAATATCCCTAATTTGATGAAGTTAAATAATGATATGATCATGCATTACCCACATTGGCCCCCAATCACAACCGAATTTCCTTATGATATACCAAATTTTGAAGGTAAACTTGGTGAGGATCCAGGGAATCATGTGATGAATTTCTACTTATGGTTCTCTTCTAACTATGATAAATGATTCCATCAAGTTCAGACTCTTTAAATGGACTCTAAGTACATTCATTGCTAGATGGTAGATTGATCTTAACTCTACTTCTTATCACAACTTTAGTGTGTTAGCTAACATGTTCTTTAACCATTTCTAGTCACTTATTCAACATACAATGAGCACCAAATTGCTTTTGTCACTTCAATAGGATAATGCCACACACATATCTAATAACATTCAGTGGCATCGATGCCAAATGATCAAGGCTTTGATCCCAAAGGAATTATTATTGCAATGGTTTCTAAAATCATTATTTCCACAAATATTGAAAGATGTGGTTCTAACCAGAGTCTATTCATAACGAGCGGCGATATTTCATGCTCAACAATTGGATCTAGTCTACTCCTAGTAATGGGTTTTGTACAAACATTTTCCAAATGTGCCCATGTTGGATATTGATCCATCCAAGTTAAATCTTACACCAATCAATGGTGTAGTTGGTTCTATTGCTTCTACTAGAGTTACTCAATTAACGAGTCAGTTAGTGTAGATTTTTTCTACAAATCAGCTAGCTCTAATACCATGTAGAAATTCCCACCTGTAGATCACCTGATAATGCAATATACTAAAGAAAAATACTTGATCTACTTCTACAACCAATTTAGCGGAAGCTTAATCGAACATGAGCAACATCAATAAGAACACATATAACTGATATGGAGAAATAAAACACACATAACATAGAAGATATAACTAGGGGAAAGCACCAGCCTAAAACCTCGTCTTTGTATTATCATACAAGTGGAACTATAGCTAGTATTACAAAAAGAACCAGCTCAAAAGCTATCCTGCTCTCTCTGCAATACCTCTGCTGCTCATAGATAGTCAAAGGCCTCTCTCAAACCTTCTCCTCTGCCCTCCAAGCCTCCTATTTCTTTGCGCAATTTTGATTGGGGTCCAGCGCAACCACTTGTGTGAATTGGCCTCTTCACACACTCACTAACCTCTGATCCAACTATGTAGTCCTGAAGGAGATAAATCCTTCTCCATGGATGAGCTTCCTTTATAGGAAAAAAATCATCTAACTGATAATACAATGTCCCTTCTTTGATTTCAACTGGGTCTCTATCTGAACTGACACGCATGAGTTATTCATGAGAGAATCTTCAGTTATCTGAAGTGCAACAGTTATATGCAAGCATGCATTAACTAACTGAACTTACTTAATTTAAACAAACTATTTAAATCAATCTAACTAGACTTGACTTAGTTAACTGAGCCAACTAATTACAACTCAAAATTAGAACTCATCCTTATCTCTTTCACTGATGGATAAATTCCTCAATTAATGGAGAAAATGTTGCATGTCCCCACATAGACTTCATGCTTGATTTTTCACAACTACTTAACTCATGGTGAATTAATTAATTTATTTTCAAACAGTTGTTAAGTTCAAATTTGAATTTTACTTCACTATTTTAGTTGAGGGACTGACTAAAATAGGAATCCATCCTGAACTGATAAAAATAGCAATGCTATTTTTAGCACTTCCATTTTTCATTCCCTGTTTCTCAATCCAGCACTGGTACCCAAACTGCGATTTATAACATTGCTATTTTTAGCATTTCTTGTTGCCATTTTGAACACTCCCTCTCAACAAGAAAGGCTTCAACACGAACCTGATCTTGTACCTTTGGAATGTTCTGCATGCAACACATCTACCAAGTGTGGTTGCTCCAGCAACTCTCGGAACAAAAAAAAACTCCCAACTGATCTCTTTGTTGGGATAGAAACATACTCTGATGCTGAAATTATACCTACTGAGAGGTGAAACACTCCATGCATCTCGCACCATTGCACACCTCTTTGTGCCATCCTGCACTAGTGCAACACTCCTGTGCCTCTCACATCGTTGTAGCCTACTAGCTCTACACAGTCCTGGGACTCCTACACTATAGCCTTCTCTGCCGTTCCATCCGCATCTGTCTCTACCCAATCTATCAGTCCTGCTACTCCTCGTCAGGGCTCCTGTAGCAAAGTCGAATCAAAGAGGTTGCATACCTCAAGGATCCTACCCCTCCTCCTTGGGATGATCACTCCACATCGCCCCACCTCCTACCTAGAGGTATGGTTGCATGTGATCCCTCTGCCCACCTAGCTCGAAGTTCCCCCCTATTGGAGGTCTCTGCATGAGTATATGTCTCTACTTGATCTCCTCTTAGCTTCCCATGTTGTGGCTGCTCCACAACCTCCTGAAGCTGTTTCACCAATCGTGGCTCCTCCACAATCATCTGAGACTTCTTCTGTGGCTGCATGTTGAGAGGTAATTTACTATCCCTCTCAACCACCAAGTATCTAACCTTTGCCTTGCTCCTCAAGGATTTGCATGCATCTTGTACCTCAAGTGCATATATGTTCTTGGCTAGCACACCAATCTGTTTCCACTTTCCCGCTGTCACAAAATTTTCTAGAAAAAGAGCTGATTTTAAATCAGCGATATCTCCCTCATCTGAACTTCGATTCAGCTGACTTTTTTTTTGAATTTGGGTCTTTTTCTGCAAGGAATCCAAATCTGCTATGTGTTTCTGAAAATTTTGAACATAAAATTTTCAGATATTCTCTGCAAACTCTCGGCCCAAAACTCAAAACTTTGAAATCTCCTCTTAGTATATTGTTCTCTCCTTTGATCACCTTTGCTCTGATACCATGTAGAATTTTTCCTACAAAACCTCGCTTTGATACCATGTAGAATTTTTCCACAAATCAGTGAGCTTTGATACCATGTAGAATTTTTATACAAATCAGCTAGCTTTGATACCATGTAGAAATTCCCACCTATAGATCACCTGATGATGCAATATACTAAAGCAAAATACTTGATCTAATTCTACAACCAATTTAGCAGAAGCTTAATCGAACGTGAGCAACATCAATAAGAACACATATAAATGATATGGAGAAATCAAACACACATAACAAAAAAGATATAACCAGGGGAAAGCAACAGCCTAAAACGTCGTCTCTGTATTATCATACAAGTGGAAATATAGCCAGTATTACAAAAAGAATCAGCTCAAAAGCTATCCTGCTCTCTCTGTAATACCTCTGCTGTTCATAGACAGCCAAAGGCCACTCTTAAACCTTCTCCTCTGCCCTCCAAACCTCCTATTTCTTTGCACAATTTTGATTGGGGCCCAGTGCAACCACTTGTGTGAATTGGCCTCTTCACACACTCACTAACCTTTGATCCAACTATGCAGTCCTGAAGGAGATAAATCCTTCTCCATGGATGAGCTTCCTTTATAGGAAAAAATTCATCCAGCTGATAGTACACTGTCCCTTCTTTGATCTCAACTGGGTCTCTATCTGAATTGACACGCATGAGTTATTCATGAGAGAATCTTCAGTTATCTGAAGTGTAGCAATTATATGCAAGCATGCATTAACTAACTGAACTTACTTAATTTAAACAAACTGTTTAAATCAATCTAACTGGACTTGACTCAGTAAACTAAGCCAACTAATTACAACTCAAATTAGAACTCATCCTTATCTCTTTAACTGATGGATAAATTCCTCAATTAATGGAGAAAGTGTTGCATGTCCCCACATAGACTTCATGTTTGTTTTTTCACAACTAATTAACTCATGGTGAATTAATTAATTTATTTCGAACAACTGTTAAGTTCAAATTCGAATTTTACTTCACTATTTTAGTTTAGGGACTGACTAAAATAGGAATCCATCTCGAACTGCTAAAAATAGCAATGCTATTTTTAACACTTCCATTTTTCATTCCCTGTTGCTTAATCCATCACTGGTACCCAAGCTGCTATTTATAGTAGTGCTATTTTTAGCACTTCTATTTTTAACATTTCTTGTTGCCATTTTCAACAGTTAGGACAACTCTCATTGTAGTCATTTGTGGCCCTATAATCAAATGCTTAGAACTCAACTCTTCTCCAACCTTCCAATGCACTCATGATACAAACTTTGAATGACAAGAGACACCAACAACCTAAAGGGAATAAAAGAGGAAATACAAATAAGATGAAAAATACCAAAGGTAATAACAAAAACAACATTAATAATGATCTCGGTGGGTTGAAGAAGGATAAAAATATGGTCAAGTTTCTTTACAAGTTATGTAAGGTTTACCATCTTATTCATCAATCCCATGAACTTGAGGAAGCACAATTCATGTTAGGTTAGAACTATGCTACTTACTAGTCAATTTTGTTAACAAATCATTTTCCTCAAGGCTACCATATGGTTGTTGGTTTGATTAGTAACGTTACACCTCTGTAAAGGCGTAGTTGGGATTAGCCCTAGAAAGGGAGCATAATTCCATCAAATGTATATATGCGTGATATAGAAGTGAACCTTGAAACCAAGCCTCATAATTAAGATATTCTTGAGCACTCATTAGGAAAATAATATAACAAGTCTCTAGAACACTTACATTTCGAAAACCCTTGATGTAGCTAATGCCATGCATGCCGAAGGGTGTGCTCAAGGTGATATGAAACCATAGTGCATGAGTAGCTCAAAACTACTCCATTATAGAATATATTACTCATGCACCTTGTGTTATTTTGGAATTATAATCCTTTAAATCTACACAATGCAAATAGGTGTACTAATTACTGCGATTAGAGTCATAGATCCTACTAGTTCTAAGGTTATTATGCTTGACACTGTCAATGTAAAACCAAATCTCCCACCTAAATATCCTTCCCATATTTTTCCCATTTCCTTGGAGAAGAATCTATTCATGACATTAGTCAGAAAAGAAACCACCACATACATCATGTCCAAAGAAGATTAGGAAATAATTGTGTCCCATGAGATTGTTCCTTCTCCTAGCATGTTAACTTCATTTGATAGATATTTGTTTGGGTATCATGGAATTATTCCTTCATTTTTTATCCAGTTAAGTGGTAAAATGGTTTCAATTGTAGTTGGAGTGGTTGATGATCTAGCCAACTACAATTTATTGCTAGGATGCAATTGAATGTATGCTATGATATTAGTTATATCCTCAATCTTATGAGTCCCTTGTTTTCCTCACTAAATATCACAATTAAACAATTGTCTTGCATGCCTCCATACTTGTCTCTCTTGAAGGAACCTAATTTCCCTCTCATTGATAATCTTGATAAGATGTTGAAAAGTATGGGTCTTGGACTATATCCATCCATTATGGGAACATTTAACTTCTCCTCACCTGTAAATTATATCTATGTTACTCCTATGAACCTCGCGATTAGTGATTCCATGACCTAACCTCATATTTGTTACTTTTGAACCTATTATTTTGAGGACCCACAGATTCTTCCCTCTCCTATGGAAGTGCCATAAGAGATAAGGAATGAAGGAATGGTTGTACCTCTATCTATAACTAATATTTCTTATCAAGCAATTCAAGTAGGATATGTAAACCCTAATCCAAATCCTCTTAGTTGGAAGAGTTGGAACATCTAAATACCCCTGTGTTTTCTTTCCACTCTAACCACACCATCAATTTTTTTGGACTTAGTTTTACCATATCATGAGGCAGTCATGGAGGTTATGAGTGGTCCTAAACAACCATGGGAGGATTTTCATCATTGATCATATTTCTTCCCAAAAATTAAAAAAGTCGAAAGAAGTGAGTTCAAGGGTACTTTGGAAAATGAGATGGTATGGCCTACAAACCTTTTAGAAAAATAGGATATGTATGTTGAAGGGATTATGTTGAATATCTCAAACGCCATTCAAATCAATATATCAATTTATATAAATGTCATTGTAAATGTCTTCATTGGGGAGGATTGTACTCCTGAAGAGGTTTAAATTTATACCAATCTCTTTAAGGAATTTCACGATGTTTTTCCTTGGTCATGCAAGGAAATGCCTGGGATTGACCCTAGAATTATTGAACATGAAATAAAGAACTACAATAATGTCAAGAATGTTTGACAAAGTTTCATCAAGTCAATCCTAGGAAGGAAGTAGCAATAAAGGTTGAGGTGGAGAAAATTCTCAAGGTGGGTTTCATCTACCTGGTTCCTATGACATAATGGGCATCAAATTGTGTTCCAACTGATGAGTAGCAAAGAATTTTTTGCATATGCATGCACTTCCATAATTTGAATAAGCTTTGTCCAAAAGGAAATTATTTGACCCATTTCATCAATAATATTATTAGTGAGTGTGCTAATTATAATATATTTTCCTTTAAGGTGGACTATTTGGATACAATTAAATTCAAATCAATCTTTAGGACCAACATAACAAAACATTCATATGTCCTTGGGGAAGCTTTGCATACAATAAAATTTCTTTCAACCTTCAAAATGTTGATGCAACATTCTGGTGTGTCATGTAGTACATCTTCCATGACATGAAGCAGATTGTTGAACCATACTTGGATGACTTGGCTACTCACTCTGGCAAGATGATGGAGCATCCTGCATCTACTTGCAATATTTAAAAGACACATGTATCATAATACCAAGATACATCCTCACAAATGCATCTTTGTTGTCATATCAAGACATTGTTGTGGCTACGAAACCACCCCTTTTATTTTTTCTTTACTAAGTATAATAAAATGGTTCCCTCATCCAATATTTTTAATTTTAATTCCTAATCTTATGAGTTTACTATTTATTTTTTGTCTACATTTAATTTTCAAGTTTGAATCTTTGTGAAGTTTCATTTCAGGTCACAAGAAACCCAATGTTTGATTTCACATTTCCTTTCTTCACATTTCACTTCTTTATGTTTATTTGAATTTATTTTATTTTATTATTTTGATATGATAACTATTATCAAACTTCTACTTTTCTCTAGTTTTGCTTGTTTGGTGTTGAATTGGATATATAAGTTTTCAATTTTTTTTTCTACTTTTATAACATTCATTATTTGTGATAGGTCATAAATTGGTGTGAAATTTAATTTTAATGCACTAAGTAGTATTTGCTCTATGCATTAGTTCATTTATCCAAAATCCATTATAACACATACATTAGTTCATCTTGTGGAGTTAGAGTATATAAAAATTTTGCTTCACTCAATTTTATTGTTTCCTTATTTTGAAGTCATCATCATCTTCTACTCATCTAAAACTTTCTGGATATATAACGTCTATCTCATTATGAGTTCGAGATACAAAGGTATAGCCCCATATTTTTTTTGTACTATCGCCATATTTTAATGATGTATCAAATGACATGTCTCCTAAATCCACATTTCATTACAGATTATTTATGAGAAAAACATAAATGCCATGTGTAGTTAAAAAATTGGTGGTGGTAGATGATGTGTCTTGTGATGTGTGTTGTGTGCATCTTACTACATGGACGAGTCCACCAATGGGTTGACAATGTTTACTGGTATCATGATATGGATGTATCATGGATTTCCCAGGTCCTAGGTATATCCAGATCCAAATTTTCAAATTTTATTACTTAATTTTGATTTTGTTTTTCTTTGACATTTTTTAAGATTTTTATTTATTTTTAGAATTTATTTATTTATTTTAGATTTATTAGACATCCAGGCATCCAAACCTTTTCCCACTGCTTGACATCTAAATATTTGAGATAATTACATTTTTTGGAGGGATTCGATGATCCAAGAATCCAAACCTTCTCACACTGCATGACATCTAAAGGTTCCATGTGTCTGGATTTTCTAGAGGTGCTCGAGCATCTCAGCATCCAAACATTTTCACACTGCGTGATATCTAAAGGTCTTGGCTATCAAGAATCCCTGGAAGTATTTAGGCATTTGAGTATCGAAGGTTTTCACACTTGTGACATTTTTGGGTTTTCTAGATATGCTAGCTTCTAGATTTTATGGATATTAGATGTGCATTCGTGTATTTGGATAAAACCTTGGCAAATGATCCACATTCCATACTACCTATTGCTTCAAATACAAATTACTACGGGCAACAAAAATAATATAAGCACCATGTAATGTCTTTCCACAATTCATTTTCAAAAAATAATAAGCCTACAGATCATCAGTCCAAAATTAATCTAAGGGAAAATCAGCAATTAAAGGAAAAATCAACAACTGCTTAGTGTCAACTTGTATGAGCCATTTCTTGATTTTTAAATGACCAAATTAAGAAAGAAATGACTTGTTAGAAAGTTGAGAACGTGAAGAACATTTTGAATAAATAATTTTTTATATACCTACCATAAAAATTCCTAAGAAAATTAAAATAAAAAGGGCCATGAATTTACTTTATCAAACTTAGCAAATAAAATACAAAGAAGCAGGGTTGAATTTTCTATATATTAGAATATGAATGTAAATGCTATATCAAAACCATTAAATTAACATGCAAAGAAGAAAATAGTGAAGGTTATGGGAAGATTTTTAAATTTTAATCATTATACTTTACTTTTCATAATTATTTTGTTTTGTATCTTGAATAACAAATTGTATTAGTTTTACTTATTATTTGATTTAATCAATATATAGATAAGTTCTATATGATATAAATTTATTTTATTGAGATGATAGTGATTATTTCAGTTATTTAAGGAAAATAAAAGCGATAATTCTAAAGAAAAAGAATAAGCTGGCAAGAAGGTTCCTCGTATTAATTTATTTTCTTCCATAAATATTTATTTTAAATATAAATACAATTATTATCTTAAAATTGCTTACTATAGGGGACAAAGAGATAAATTAAAAAAGAAAAAAAACATGTTCACATTGAAATAAAAGAAAATACAAGTTCAACATCCTCAATCATGTGAAGTCACATATATAACATATTGAAATTTGTTATACAATAATAATCCTTGGATTAGAAAATAAAAAAGATTATAACAATTTCATTAATGGAAAAAACATTATACCTATTTCGTATATTGTTCCAACTATTTTCAGTAAAATTATCAAAGCATGAGATGGAATATAGAGGCAAGTGTAACCAACAAGGAAACAAAGGAAAACGTGGTTGAATTTTCTTACCCCATGTTTGGACTCCTCAGAATATGCTTGTATATTTGTATTAAGCTAAAAGGGAGGAAGAATCATAAATCCTTTATATTTTTCTTGCATATTACAAGAGAAAAAGAGGAGTTTTGTCCAATGGGAAAAGTTCTTACTATCAAGAATTCTTAAGGTTGGAAACCTTTGCACTGAGTCATTGTAATTTTTTATCTATATTAATAGTAAAGAGAAAGCCATATATCTATTCCATAAGATTATTTAATCTACATTTTTTTAAAGTTGAGATGTATACATGTTTTTTCTTTTCATGAATTTTCTTTCGTAAATTAGTGATTTATTTCATATATATTTATTAGATACAAAAAATACTTATTTATTTTTTAATAACTATTTATTCAAAAAATAGAAATATATGTATATGCATGTAAGTCTTTTAATAAATGAATAAATTTCTTATATTTAATTATTAATATTTTTTCTTGTGCTTGATTTGAATAAACTAATTACACACATATATATTAGAAAAACATACACAATATATATGATAGATAATAAGCTTTTAGATTAGATATATTCTCATCTAGATTGATATTATATAATATTCAAAATCTTTTTTGGTAGCAATCGGGTCCATATATTGGTGAATATCATTGCACCAAATGAGAATGGTTTAATTAAGGCCTATCATGGTGATCCTCCCTCATGATTGTTGGTAGATTTTTTCCAAGTGTTAATAGAAAGATTTACTGTGATTCATAGTTTCGAACAAGGGATCTTGGTAGATACAATTAAAGTGGAAGCAATAATTCAGTTCCCTCCCTCGCTTAACATTCGTCAACTTCGGAGTTTACAAGAAAAGGTTAATTTATTTTGGTGTTTTATCATCAATTATATTGAGCATCATGCACCTTATTAAAAAAGAGACCCTGTTTGTCTAGAACAATTTCACTCAAAGATTGTTTTATGCCTTGAAAAAGGAACTTATATACTTATATCAATCTCTCTACTTAGTTCTCCAAATTATGGTAGAGACTTTATTTTGTATCTCATATCATCTAGACTCACTATTAGAATTGCACTAGTTTAGGAAGATGACATGAAAGAAGAACATGCCATGAACTTAACTATTCTCATGCTATGAAACTAGCCTTAGCTTTCATTCATGTGGTACAATTTCCTTGTCATTACATTCAATAAGAAAAACAATGGTGGTTTGTAAAGTCAATCTATTTCACTATGTCTTTACCAGGTTATTGGCAATAAATACAATAAATGAATTTTACTCTTCATCTTTTAGATCCATCACATTGAGATATTTATTGCCAACATTTTGAACCAGCCAATGTGGTTCATCATCAACACTAAATGATGAGGTAAATTTGATCACACCAAGGAATAAATAAAAGAAGAAACATGGAATTAAAAATATAAAGTCCAAAGGTAAAAAATATACGTGTTAAAAGTAAAAATAAATTATAAGATAAAAAATCAGACAAATCTCATTAAAATGAAATACCATAAATATAAAATAAAAAAAAAAAAACAAAAAAAAAAAAACAAAAAAAAAATCATATATATATTATATATATTATAAACCACTGATTATAAAAATTAAAGTTACAAAAATCCAAAATAAAATAAAAAATTAATATCCAAAGCTAAAACGGGGGTGGAATTATATAGAAACTAATAATTAATGGAATATTAATGATTAGGAATCCAATATACATGGCTATTATTAATAATAATTAATTGTTATTATAATTATTAATTATTATATAAGGAGGGATACGATACTTTAGGCAATAAATATAATAATTATAATAATTAATAATTAAAAAAATTCCTAAATGATGATAGTAAAGAAAAAAATGAAATTATAAAACTAAATTATCAAATAACATGATAAAGATTTATATATAAAAATAAACATGGATGAAAATCTAGATCAACAGATCAAAACCAAGAAACAAGGAAAAAGATGATTCAAGATGAAACAAACTTGGAGGTGAGAGCATAAGTACAATTTTTGCTAAGTTCTATCTAGCATCCCTATTAATATTATTGGTCTACTTCTCAACTTCAATTGCTTCCCTAAACATATAGTGATGGTAATTATCTACTTTCACTCGGACACTAGAATCTTTAATACAAATGTGGTGCCTAGTTTTTGCAGAATGTTCGGAAAGGGTTGAGAAGCAATAAAGTTTGTGTTTAATGTTAGCAAAGTTCTCTTGAATTCAATGTTTAATTGACTGGTTGGTTCACCTATATAAGGTTTACCACATGAACACAAGACAAGGTAAACACCTTTCATGCTTTAGGGGTCAATGGGGTCTTTAACATACTTAAGGGTGGCATGTAAAGTGCATAATATTTTGAAGGTAGCGTGGATGCTATTCTTTCTCAACATGTGAGCAAGCTTGTTAGAAGTTCCTTGGATGTATGGAAGATGAAATTTAGTGATGGGACCAACAAGGTTTGATTTTTCTTTAGGTCCATTAAAATCCTTTTGGAAGGCTTTAAGGCCTTGGAATTTCATGTAACATTTGTTCTCAAACACCTTCAAAAGATGAGCTTTCTCGGCATCGAGGTGATTATTATAAAAAATTCTTAGGGCTCTAGTGGCAAGGGTGTTTAAGGAACCATTTTTGGGTAGGATGATGATGGGAGGTGACATGCAGATATTGTTCAATATGAGTCTTTTTCCTAAAGACCCGATGGGAGATGTAGCCATATCCATTCCTGGTGATGAGTACATCAAGGAACAACATACTACATCCAATCTTGACTTGCATAGTGAATTTGATGAAATTGGATTGACTATTAAGATTATTTTTGAAAATTTCTAACTGCTCAAGGTCATGGGACAAGATGATGAAAGTGTCATCAACATATCGTTTCCATATTTTAGGGTGGAATGGAGAAGAGGCTAAGGATTTGGTATCAAATTATTCCATTAAAATATTTGCCACAATTGGGAAACAACTGTGATCCCATGAAAACTCCACAGGTTTTCTTATAGATCTCATTTTGAAAGATGAAAAATATGGATTTTAAGCAAATGCTAACTAATTTGGCAGTGTTAGGATTGGTGATATTGTTAATGATATCAATAGCTTCATTAATGGGGATATTTATAAAAAGAGAAACAACACGAAACTAACCAGAATATCATTAGGTTCTAGTTTAAAGTCTTTGATTTTATTGACGAATGAGGATGATTCATTGATGGAGTCAAAATTACCAACTAGGGGTTTAATCTTGTGAGATAAATATTTGGCTAGAGGATTTGTAAGCCAATCGATTGATAGTGTTAATTACTATGGTTCTAAGGGGAGCACCATCCTTATGGATATTTAGAAGGCCATAGATTTTAGGGGTGAGTGGGTTTCTTTTGATGATCTTCTTGCTAATAGTTCAACATTCATTATAAGATCATATGGAATAAAAAAATTCTTCTAAAATCTTCATTAGGCGCAATTTTTTTTTCAATTTTATGTAGTTTTCATTGTTTAGATGGTCAAGCATCATAGTGATCCGAACTTAAACAAGAACGCAAAAAATTACAGATATAACCATAAATACAGATATGCAGCAGAAATATCACTTCATTCCATTAATAGAAAAATATTGAACTATGCTTACAAACATAATGGAAATAAACTAGCTCGAGTGATGGTAGCTTATCTTTAAGAAGAGATATGGTGGTTACATGCCTCTGAACTATGTTACAATGAGGCTCAAGGGCCTATTTATTATTGAATAACAAGAGAAAACCTTGAATAACCAAAACCCTAACCCCAGGAGATGTAACACTAAGAGTTTGTGGGACCCATTGGGGTTAGTTGGGAAACCAACTTCCTGAGGCCGTAACTTGGTCATATTACCTCTGTTTGGCACGTACGATACCATGTTGGAAAGGACTCTCTGAGCACTACATGATTTGTGGAAATCCCTTGCCTATGATGATGGGCTTGTAGTGGACCTCAGAAAAACGTTGTTTAGGGGGTCAAAACTGCTCCAGAAGTTCAGGACCCAAAAACTGCTAAAAATAGTAATTGCTGAAATAAACAAGGAAACAAATTGAAACCAACTGGAGGTCTAGGTGGAATAGGTTGGTAGCCACCAATATCCACCTAGATCACATAGTGATGTAATCTTTTCTATCTAAGACTATGACAAATCCCCCTTTGTCTAATTTTAAAAAAGTAATATGCTCATTATTATTAAGGGTCTTAAGAGATAGGAATTCCTCCTTGGTGATGTTGCTCTTAGGGGTTTTAGATTTCCTAAGGATAATAGCACAATATTGCATAATTTCTTCTTTGAGGTTATTAGGAATGTCCTTGATACCAAACTCAATATTACACATAATATCCTCAATAGGGATTTTACGAGGGGCGATGGTAAAGTTCAACACTTTCTCAAGAAGACTCAACAAATGGGAATCAATATCAAAGCTAGAAAGGTTATCGACATTCTTCTTAGGAAATGCAATGCAGATGGCAGGGGAGTGGGAAGGGAGAATGGAACTAGGGTTCAAAATTAACAATGTTAAAAATGGAGAGGTCAAAAGCAAGGGATTGGAAAGGGTAACATTGTTGAAAGAATGAAAGGAGTCAAAAGAATTAATGCAAGAAGTAGAAATCCTTTAGCTTTCAAATAATATCTATGAGAAAACTTGTGGAGTTGTCATGGGATTCATGTTGTCTCCCATTGTGGCAAATATTTTCATGGAATATTTTGAAACAAAAGCCTTAGCCTCTTCTCCATTTTTCTCTAAAATTTGGAAACAACATGTTGACGACATTTTCATCATCTATACCCATGGCTTGGACTAGTTAAATTTTTTCAAAAATCATTTTAATAGCCAAGCAGATTTCATAAAATTCATTATGAAATTCAAGGTTGAATGTAGCATGTTTTTCCTTGATTTCCTCATCACCGAGAATGGAGATGCTCCATATCCCATCAAGTCTTCCAAAAAATACTCACACTAAACAATATATCCATGCCAAATCCCATCATCATCTTGCCTAGAAATTTGGAGTCTTAAACACCCTTGCCACCAAAGCCCTCAGAATTTATGATAATAATCACCTTGATGCCGAGAAATCTCATCTTTTGAAGGTGTTTAAGAACAATGATTAAAATAAATTATAAGGCCTTATAGCCTCCCAAAATATTTTTTATGGACCTAAAGAAAAAGTGGACCCTATTGGTCCCATCACTAAATTTCATCTTCCATACATCGAAGGAATGCCTGACAAGCTTGCTAGCATTTTGAAAAAGAATAGCATCCATGCTACCTTCAAACCATTAGGAAATTTAAGTGCCTCCCTTAAGTATGTTAAAGACCCCATTGACCACTCAAGCATGAAAGGTGATTACCTGGTCTTGTGTTCATGTGGTAAACCTTATATAAGTGAAATTGATCGGTTAATTAAACACAAAATTTAGGAGCACTTTGTTGACATTAAAGAAAATCATTCTTATTCCTCAACCCTTTCTGAACATTCTGCGAAAACTAAGCACCACATTTGTATTGAATATTCTAGTGTCCTTGGTCAAGTAGATCATTACTATCATTGTAATTTTAGGGAAACCATTGAAATTGAGAAGCGAGCTGATAATCTTAGCAGGGACTATGGATGGAAAATTAGCAAAGATTGGATTCCTACTCTCACCTCCAAGTTTGTTTCATCTTGAATCATCTTTACTCTTCCTTGTTTCATGGTTTTAATTTTTTAATTTGGATTTTCATCCATGTTTATTTTTATATATAGAGATTTATCTTGCCATTTGATTTTTTAATCTTATAATTCCTTTTCTTTTCTTTACTATCTTTATTATCCATAATAATAATAGGCAATATTTTTAATGGTTAATTATTATATTTATTTTCGATAAATTGTGATATCCACACACATATATATGGAAAACCTTTCATAATACTAATAATATTACAATTATTATTATATTTTTACTATTAGCATTTATTATTATTAGTATAGTAATAATTAATTATTAATAACAATAGGCATGTATTGTTAAAAATGCAGCAAGAAATTCTCAATTTGTTTTTGCCTTGATTAAATTGAGAAAATTCGAATTTCCACATTGACAGAAAACTTGGATGCAGTTAACTAAGGTGACATGACTCTTGTCACTCAATTAGCCTAGTAAATTCGAGTTAGAGGAGTTAGATTTTAGTTAAGCATGTGTGATTAACAATTTGTAGCAATCAAATTCATTTATTTCAAGTTGTTTTTAGTTAAACTAGTTCTAACTATTCGAGGAACTAATGGAAGGTTAGTTGTGCAGTGGGAATTTAGTCAAAATCAGTGATCATCTAGTTAACTAATCAATCAACCCAAAATAGATAGTGCATGCAGAGAATTTGAGTTCCCCAATTATGGTGGAGATTCGAAGACAATGTAACATCAGTTATAGATTAGTATTGAGTGTATAGGTGTGGCATGTAGTCAAATGAAAAAACTTTGGAATTGCGCAATCATTTTGGATGAATTTCCTAAATAATAGGGGCCTAATTTCTCAATGGATTGTGAAAGGAAATAGGGGATCAAGTAGAGGTAGAAATTGATAAGTCTAGGTCATATCTTCTCAATGAACAGAGATATAGGTTATTCACTTGCAATTTGTGCTCAGTTGAGAAAATAAATTGTAATACATCTCTATTCATTAGATTAATACAAGAAAGCAAAGGGATTTTTAGCAGATTGCTTTCCCTTGGAAAAATACCATGTGCATGTGTGTTATCTCTCATTGCATGTTTGTGATTGATGTTCAAAATTGTGAATTTAATTCTGCAGAGTAGTAGAGTAGGTTTGTGTCTTGTGATTTTTATTAAAATTTCATGAGCATTTGCAAATCTACATTATAATTTCTACATTGTATCAAAGTAGGATTCACATTAGAGCAGGAATTTCGAAGTTGTTTCTCAAGAGGATTGAATTTTCAATTCAATGTAGCAGGGTCTCTATAGAGTTAGGAAGATGACCTTCAATGGGCTGAGACTAGAGTATGCCTTGGAAGGAAACTATAATTTCATTTCATGGAAGGATCACATGGAGGCAGTATTGGATGATAATGGATTGTTAGAATACATCAAGGAAAATGTTTCAAAACCACAAGCATTTGATGCCCAGGAAGTTGCTCAGTGGAATAATGATGTAGCCAAATCGAGGAAAAAAATCTTGGAGGGAGTGTGAGATCACATTGTCTCAAATCTCCATGGGAAAGAAAATCCTTTCGAAATGTGGAAAGCACTGACAAAATGGTTCGAGAATAGTAGTGATCACAGGAAGCTGGCACTTAAGGATAAACTTAAAAATATCGAGATGCAGAAGAGTGACATTATTTTGCATTATCTAAGCAGGTTCACACAAGTTCTTGATGAACTTGGTGTGGTTGGTGTAAATGTTGCAGAAGATGACATGGTAAGCCTAGCCATTCTAGGCTTTCCCAAGAGCTGGCATATGCACAAATATTCGGTGAACGGTAAGGGGCAACTACCAAATTGGGAATGCTTATGGTCTGATTTAGTATAGGTGGAAATAAGGCAGAATACAAAATATGGGAGCATCCAAGGGCGAGGATGAAGAAAAATTTGCACTGGTTGGAAAGGGAAAGAAGGGAAAAAGGAAGAAATCTCAAACCAAATCAGAATCCAACCAAGGGGGAAAGAAGAAGTTTTTTTCCAAAATGAAATGCTTCAATTGTCATGAATTTGGGCATTATGACATGAAGTATCCACACAAAAAGGCAAGCAAGGAGACCTTAGGAGGACCAGAAGGTGAAGCCTTGGCTTCACAGTTTGAGCTTGACTTTACCCTTATCACATGCATGGTCAACACAATGATGGGGAGCGTGTGGTACTTGAACTCAGGTGCATCGCTCCACATGACAGGGTGTCAAAAGTTTTTAAGTGATTTGGAGGAGAAATATTTGCAGATGCCCATTGAGCTGGAGGATGACAAAAGTTATAGCGTGACCGGGGTTGGTACAGTCACCTTTCAGAGGGAGTTGGTATCCCCTCTTAGACTCAAGGATGTCATGTTTGTTCCAGGCCTAAATAAAAGTCTCATATCTATTGCAATTTTGGAAGACCGTGGTTGTGATGTGATCTTGAAAAAAGGAAAGGGATTCCTGAGACACATAGCCATGGAACATGTGAAGTATATTGGGATTCATGTGAAGAACATATATGAGCTAGATGTGGAAGATTGTGCTGCATTAACAAAAAAGGCGAAGAAAGTGAAAGGTCGGAATGTCAGTGAACTTTGGCACAAAATACTTTTCCATTTGCATCATGGTGCCTTGAAGATTATGCAACAAATAACCACTGGCCTCCCTAAAGGAGCACTTGAGCAACATGATGTTTGCAAAGGATGTACCTTGGGGAAGTATACAAAATCCACATTCTATGATCAGGAAAATGAGCACATGTGGTCTTAGAAAGGATCCACTCTGATGTCTGTGGACCTTTCTCTACAGCATCCACTTCTATACACAATTATTTTTTCATTTTTATTGATGACTTCTCATGGAAATGTTGGATCTTCTTCATGTGGAAGAAAGATGAGACATTATCCAAGTTCATACAATTCCAGGCACTAGTTGAGAAAGAAACCAACAAGAAGGTGAAGGCTCTCATGAGTGATAATGGAGGTGAGTATGTGTCAAATGAATTCATGATTTTCTATGCAAAATAAGGCATTCGATGAGAGTTGACAACACCCCACAACCCACAATAGAATGGGTGGCCAAGAGAAAGAATCGTAGCATTGTGGGAGCTACGAGGGCTATGCTGCATGACCTAGGCCTACCACTGCATTTGTGGGAAGGGGCATGCAACACAGTAGTCTATTTGCAGAACCAGAGTCCTCATTGGATTTTGTGCATGATTATACCAAAGGAGGCTTTCTCAGGGAAAAAGTTGGATGTGTCACACTTTAGGATTTTTGGAGCCTTTGTCTACTGCCATGTGTCCAAAGAATCAAGGAAGAATATTAAGCCAATAATAGAATTGGGGTTATTTGTGGGTTACACATAAACTAATCACAACTACCATGTTTACTTGCCATCCCTCAAAATCACATTTGTGTGAAGGGAAGTAAAATTTGATGAGGAGAAAGTGATGCGGTGCTCTCTTGAGAGGGAGATTCAGATCCCACCAAAAGAGGAGATTTTAGCTCCAAAGGAGGAGCCTCAGGAAATTGTGGAGCAACCAAAAATTGAGGAATAGAGTATGGAGACATCCACTCAAGCAGAACCATCCAAAGAGGGCAGAAAAAGAAACAGGGAAGCTGATAGACTTGTGTAGGATGTGAGGGAGAATGTGGGAGCTCCTTCAAATTTGTGCAGGTAGAGGAGGTCACCTAATCGGTACACTAGCTACAGGGCTCTAATGACTAAGCTTGTAGAGACTGATCCATCTTGTTTTGAGGAAGTGGTAGAGAAATTTATATGGATTGATGAATTGGTGGAGGAATATGAATCCATTGTAAAGAACAATGTTTGGGAAGTGGTCCCAAGACCAATAGATAAATCAATTGTGGGTTCGAGATGGATCTTTAAGGTTAAGCAGGTAGCAGATGAAATCATAGAGAGGTATAAGGCTAGATTTGTGGTCAAGGGGTACTCTCAAGTTGAGGGAAATGATTATGAGGAGACATTTGCTCCTGCAGCACAACACACATCCATTAGATCAATTCTTGCACTAACTTTGTAGATGGGGTGGAAGATCCACCAGATGGATGTAAAATCAATATTTCTCAATGGGGTTATTGAGGAGGAGGTGTACATGGAGAAACCAGAAGGTTTTGGGACATTTGAACAAGAGTCTCATGTGTGGAGACTCAAGAAAGAGTTGTACGGTCTCAAACAAGCACCTCATGCTTGGTACACTAGGATCAACAACTATCTCACTGGTTTGTGCTTCACCAAAAGTGAAGCGGATGAAAATGCCTATCATATATTGGTAGAAGGTAAAGTTCTTGTTATTGTCTTATATGTTGATGATTTAATTTTAACTGGTGATGAGAAGCTGATCAAATCTTGCAAGAAGGACCTTGCAAGGGAATTTGACATGAAGGACACGGGTCTCATGCAATACTTCCTCAAGTTAGAAGTATGGCAAGGTGATGGGGAACTATTTTTGTCTCAATAAAAATATGCAAATGAGATACTACATAGATTCCACATGGAGAGTTGCAAACCCATGGAGACACCTCTAGTGACCAACGAGAGGAAGGAGGTTTCCACTTCAGGTGAAGAAGTGGATGGTACCATTTATCAACAATGAGTGGATTCATTGATGTATCTTGTGAACACATGACCAAATATGTGCCATGCAGTCAACCAGCTGAGCCAAGCTATGGTTAGGCCAACCAAATTATTTTGGAAGGCGACTGAGCATGTTTTAAAGTACCTCAGAGGCACTACCTAGTTTGGACTATGGTACAGATTGATCGAGGGAATGAATTTGCATAGCTTCACAGATACATATTGGGTGAGGAGTGCATCAGATTAAAAGAGTACATGAGGTTGAGTTTTCATTGTTGGGTTTGTAGCAGTTTCCTGGTACAACAACAAGAAATGACATGTGGCGCTCAACTCGGTAGAAGTAGAATACATTGCTACAAGTCAAGCAGTATATGAGGTGATCTAGATGAGAAAGATACTTGTGGGATTGTTTGGTTAGATGATGGATCCAACTGTGATCTACTGTGTAATTAAAGTTGCATCAATCTCTCTGAGAATGCTATATTTCATGATTGATTGAAACATATATATACCCAGTATCACCATTTACGGGACTCTGTGCATAGGTAGATAATGTTGCTACAATACATTCTGACATAGGAACAATATGTTGACATTTTGACAAAGGCTTTGTCAAGAGGGAAGTTTGAGTTCCATATGTGTAGGATAGGGGTGGTTAATAATCCCTTTCTTGCTGAGAGGGAGTGTTGAAAAATGCAGCAAGAAATTCTCAATTTGATTTTGCCTTGATTAAATTGAGAAAATTCGAATTTCCACATCAGTAGACAACTTAGATGTAGTTAACTAAGGTGACATGGCTCTTTCACTCAATTAGCTCAGTAATTTCGAGTTATAGGAGTTAGAGTTTAGTTAAGAATGTCTGATTGCTAATTTGTAGCAATCAAGGTCATTTATTTCAAGTTGTTTTTAGTTAAACTAGTTCTAACTGTTGGAGGATGTATTGGAAGGTTAGTTGTGCAGTGGGATTTCAATCAAACTCAGTGATCATCCAATTAACTCATCAATAAGCCCAAAATAGCTAGTGCATGTAGAGAATTCGAGTTCCCAAGCTGTGGTGGAGATTCCAAGGCAGTGTAACATTAGCTATTAACTAGTCTTGAGTGTACAAGTGTTGCATGCAATCAAATGATCAACCTTGGGAATTGCACAATTATTTTGGAGGAATTTCCTAAATAACAGGGGCCTAATTTCTCAAGGAATTATGTAAGGAAATAGGGGCTCAAGCAGAGGCAGAAATTGACTAAGTCTAGTTCAGAGCTTTTCAGTGAGCAGAGATATATGTTATTCACTTGTAGGTTGTGCTTAGTTAAACAAAGAAATTGTAATACATCTCTATTCATTAGATTAATGCAAGAAGGTAAAGGGGTTTTCAAGAGATTTCTTTCCCCTGGAAAAATATTGTGTGCATGTGTGTTATTTCTCATTGCATGTTTGCGGTTGATGTTTTAAATTGTGAATTGAATTCTGCAGAGCAGTAGAGTAGGTTTGTGTCTTGTGATTTTAATTACAATTTCACAAGGAGTTACAAATTTACATCATAATTTATACATGTTTATTGAATTCCTAATACTTAATATTCTATTAATTACTAATTTCTATATAATTCCCCCAACTCTTTTTTGTTTTTGCTTTGGATGTCAATTTTTTTTTGTTGTTGTTGCATTTTTATACTTTATTTTTTTATGT
>APFE030608890.1:0-12706 GCA_000404065.3 Pinus taeda | reverse complement strand
CTTATCCTCCAACGCTGATGAAGGTGATCTATTAACCAGGTAACATGCAGTCTCCACTGCCTCTACCCAGAATTCTTGTCCTAACCCAACACCATTGAGCATGCTTCTTGCCTTTTCCATCAACGTCCTGTTCATTCTTTCCGCAACTCCATTTTACTAAGCTGTGTATGGAGTAGTCTTCTGCCGTTCTATGCCACACTTCTTACAAAACTCTTCAAATTCCTTCTTGCAGAACTCTCCACCATTATCTGTCCTCAACACCTTTATCTTTTTCTCTGTCTGGTTTTCCACTGGAGCCTTAAATTCTTTAAACCTGTCAAAGACTTAAAATTTCTTCCTGAAGAAATATATTCATGTATTCCTCGAGAAGTCATTTATAAATGATACATAATACATAGACTTACCCAGTGATGGAACCGACAAAGGTCCAAACACATCACTGTGCACAAGCTCGAATATCCCTTTCGCCTTTTTAGCACCAGAGGGGAAACTCACTCGATTTTGCTTCCCATATACACAAGGTAGTTGTATTGCTACCTGTTGCAACAATCAGATTATCCCACAAATCTGGTAGAGAACAAAACAAACTAATGCACTTATCTTCATTTGAAATTTAATATCAATAGATAACAACTAGCTTACCACAGTATTAAAGTTGTTCATATGCTTTGTCACCGAGTCTCCATCCTTCATCCTCAGGTTATACAACTTTTTCTTTAGGAACAATTTGTTCACTAGAGACTTAGATTGGTACAAAGTCCCTAACTTGTCCCACAAAGCCTTTGCCCTAGTTTCCCCTGATACATTCAACAATATTGAATCTGAGCTACACAACTGTATTGTGCTCTTTGCCTTGCGATCCAACTTTGCCCTGTCTTCATCTGACATTGCCGTTGGTTTAGTACCCGGATCTACCGCTATCCACTAATTTTTATCTACCAACAGATTCTCCATCTTGAGTTTCCACAACTCAAAACTCTAACCATTAAACTTCTCGATCTCTATCTTTCCATTGCTCACTATCTTCGTTCACCGCAAGAATCAATCCCGCAGATCTCCCACTGAACAGGGTCTACCACAGGCCTGAGCAAAACCTCTCAGCAGCAAAGGTATCCCCTTGAAGCCGAAACGACTCTGATACCAAATGTAGGTTTTAACCCTGTACAAAAATTACCTGCAGACGAATTCTAAAAATAGAAAATAAGCAATGATGAGAATATAAAATAAATACAGAGATTTTCCCTTGGATCCCAAAACTGGGACTACCAGATTGATTTTTCATTATGTTCTTTCCAATATTACAATACATATATATACATGCCATCTCACCAACAACTCCTGCACTCACAACAACTTTGGCACCAAAATCAGCAACAACTTTGATAAGTTCTTCAACTTTTGCTTCCTCTGTTCTCGAATAATTCTCCAGCTGTTCAACACAATGAATCAAGACAGTACCCTTGGTTTCTGTAGCTGATATATCTATACCTCCACCAAAGACTGTAATAACCCAACTCAGAAAATTTCTCAATTTACAAAGTAATTCTAGGTTTGTAAATTAAAATCTCGGTGGGGACTTTTCTTTGAACAATTTGAGTGAAACAGTACTGTAGGTGACTGATTAAATATTCCATGCCCAGAACAATTTTTATCAAAATATATTGTGCACCAATAAGTTTCAAGTCAACACAGAATTTAACAATGAAGGCAATATTCAACACATTACTGATATACTATAGTAACACTCATGGAAAGTATCTTATTAAAATTTGAATATACAGAGAGCAGTTTAGAAAGATGGAACCTGGTAACTGTTGGCAGCCTCGAGTTATGCCCGATCAAACATATCAGTCCTCCAATCACATTATTTCAGCATTTAATTACAGAGACACTGCTCAGAACTAACACTCTGGTCTACAACTCTACCACTGGCTCTTCACCACCAGCTATGCACAAGAATACAACTTAGAATGACGTGCTGCGGAAAAAGTGATATTATAGCAGCGTAGTTATCCCAGGTATGTTTCGTCCCCTTAAGAGCTGATTCTGGAAGATGTGGTCAAGAGCAGAAGAGGGAATATGGTATATGAGTCTCCCATTATCATAGTCTCAAGCCAGTGGCTAAGATACAACCCAAAAATTAATATGCAGCCCGGTTCTGACTGAGAAAGGCACCACCCTTGACGACTTTCAAGATTGCTGCCAATACACCCCCTCAGGCATAATGAAATTCGTCCGACAGTTGAAATGTGAAATCTCGACCCTCAAGCTCAAGTGAATACGACCCAGTAATTCCAACAGAACTCGGCCCTTGTAAAGATACGCTTCAGTTAGCACAGAAGAAGGTAACTCAACTTAGAAAATGAGAGCGAAACTCGTTCTGTAAGAGAGGTGAATATTTTGGTCCTGTTCCTCTTCAGAAACTCGTACGGCCTCCTTCACACCCAACCACGTGAGGGTCTACCCTTTAATGTTTTGTATGCGAAATCTTAGGACTGACTCCACAATACTGCAGGCAACATATTCAAATAATTCATGGGCCCCAGTGAGCTGGAGCATTAATTTCTCTATAGCAACCTCTTTTTTTTTTTTATTGACTCCAATTGGTTTTTTGGTGCTCTATTCTCTCATGAAATCTCCAGTCTGTCATAAGAAACAGGAAATACAATATAAGGATATAAAAACAATTGATAAAACTTGAGTACCTCAATATTTCTTAGAATTCTTGTTCTTCATTGAAGCTCAACGATGAAATCTGAATGAATTCTCTCTTAGATTCAAACTAGGGTGTCTTGTTGCAACACCGAAGTCTGCTATGATGGCTAGGGTTCCAAACCCTAAGCTTCTCCTTCCATCTCTCTCCAAGAGCTCTTTCTCCAAACTCACAAAATGCACGAATGAGGAGAGTCTCCTCATTTTCCTTCTTTAATGAGTTTAGGATTGTCTTTTCACCTTCACCTTCACCTTCCTTTTTTTTCTTTTTTTCTTTATTAAACTCACTTTTATAAAGTCACTTTATGGTATTTTACCTTATGAAGTTAAGGTGACTTCTAACTTGCCTAGTAAATATCACCCTTTCTCCTTTTTGAACTTTTTAAAGTTTCCTTAGGCAATTTAAGTCCCCTTATTAAATATTTCCCCGCTTTAGCCTACGGGAACCAATTTAGGCTAGCGGATTCCGTCATAAGCTTCCTATGGGGATGGGGACATTACAGACTGCAACCTTGACTTTTTCAATGTGCTTGATAGTTCCAGCAGTATCATTTTCAAGACCATACCATGAACCATAGTGCATTCATGCAAATCCGCCCATCAAGGAGTTTTGCAACTCACACATTATCCACATTGAAATTCATTGGATTCTTGGGGCAAACTTGAGTACATACATCTGCAATAAGAAGGCATAGAATGCTCTCTTTTGTAAATTGCTTGCTGGCAACAGGTGCTTTAATCCTAAGGATTACTTTGTCGTTATTTCTAACATCCATCGTATAGGAACCTCTCTCTACCAATTCATCTAGAAGTTCAATTGCCTTACTCTGTCTGCTGAAATTATATTGATGTACCTCTGCCCTTTTGTTATCAGTAGGGGCTATGAATTTTAGCTCTTCTGAAGAAACAATAGCTTTTTTAGGTCCTTCAAAAGAGTAGTACACAGGTGCATCTGGCTTCTTAGGTTGAGGAGGGGGATAAACCTGAGATTTTGTTATTATAGGATCAACATTTGATCTCAGGATAGCTTAGACCTCTTCAAACCTTTTATCAGTGGCCTAGGCTCATGATCTTGAGGGTTAGGACGCTTCTTCCGCTTCTAAACTCCTATCAAGAGATGAGGGTCATATTTTCAAGGTTGATCTTTTGGAAAACTTAATTTACTTAATATATCTGTGGCATTTTAGTTCCCATCTTATCATTTATAGCATGTCCTCCCATGATTATAGGGAAAATCATCCTTCCTTCTTCACGGAGCTGATGAATTGCTTCTTATTGATCTCCACCAACTGCTTGACATATTCTAGAACAAACATTCTGGGGTAAGTAGTTTGGGTAGTCTGTAAGGGGCTGACAGTGTGACATACGTCCTCATAACAGTCAAATCTGGTTGAAGGTACGAGCCCCCTTCTTGTACTCATCTCCAAGTTGCAAATATGTGTTGATTTTCTAGTGCTACTATAAACAAGCACAATTTTCTGCTACTGATAATTGCTTCAAATGATACAGTCTTACTTTAGCACTTTTCAGAACATCATTAAGCAATTACAATTAGAAAATTCAACAGTAGATGCAACGGAAACAATAAAGGTGACAGAAGAAAAACCATGCGCAATAGACACCGAAATTTTTATCCTGGGAAACCCAAACTCGGGAGAAAACTTAACATTTTTTTCTAGGAGAAATAGTCCAGTTCAAAAAAAGTACAATATGGTTTTTGCAAGTCAAATTTGGTCAAACTAAACCAACAAACTAGCATTTGTCAAACCTGGTCAAATTGGCATAAATTTGGCTTCCTGCAGCTGCTCATAAATTTGGTCAACCTTGAGTCAAACAGGCTGAATTTTGGTCTCTTGTTGCTACCCAGAAGTTTGGTCAAACTGCCCAAAGACTTGGTCAAACTTCCCAGTCAAACTGTGGTCAAAGTTGCCCAGAATTTGCTTGGTCAACAGATCATAATCTCGATCGAACTGCAATCAAACAGACTGCCCAAAACTTGGTCAAATTTGCCCATAAAGTCTTGGTCAACTGCCCAAAAAATCTTGGTTAAACTTGTTACAGATTCAGTCAAACAACAGACTCGAACTGCAATCAAACAGACTGCCCAAAACTTGGTCAAATTTGCCCATAAAGTCTTGGTCAACTGCCCAAAAAATCTTGGTTAAACTTGTTACAGATTCAGTCAAACAACAGACAGTCAACTGGGTCAAACAATGCCAGAAGATCTTGGTCAAACTCTGCCCATAACTTGGTCAAACAAATTAGAAGAAGACTTTGTCAGTGCTGGTCAAACAGAGTCCAAAAGTGATTAGTCAAACTTCAGAAGCACTCTCTCTCTCGCATGTGTAAATAAAAGAATATATGTTTTTTGTGTTCATCTGAATTGATGCCAAATGGAGGAGGTTGGATGCGTATATATATTGGTAAAATTAAGTGGGTTTTGACCAAGCGTCACACCCATTCAACTGGTGGGGCCAACCTGTCTCTTTGGAGCCTACATGAGCTCAAAATTAATAATTTAATTTCTTTTAAAAGGTTGATTTAAATATCGACCGTAGCTACCAAAAATCAACACTCTCTTAAGGAGGTATTCAACTTTGACTTTGTTAGATGTCCTCTTTGCTGAACAATTTCTTCATCTAAAGAAACTATTGAATGAGCTTGTTATGTTAATGGATCCATCTTAGAACCATGTGGAAAGCATCGTGCATCAACATCATGCAAATGATTTATTTACCCACTAGTTAAATATCCTTTGCAAATGGATCTAGTCACCTACTAGCCAAATACCCTTTGGTGATATGGTCAGGTACCCCTTCACTGGAGTAAATACAAGACTAGTCCTAGGTCATCAACTATCCAAGTCGTCACTTGGAACCAGGTCAGTATCCCTGGCCATTGGTGAAACCCTGGGCCAATTTACCATTCCTTCATGTTGTCACATGATACTTGAATGGTAAAACACTTGCCTGATGCTATGGGGCACTCACTCAACCCACTAGCCAAGTAACCCTTGGCAATATGGTCAGAACCTTCTGACTGGGGGAGCACTCGGGCCTTGATGCTTTTTGGCCATGTTACATGGCTCTTTGTCAATACCCTTGACCTAAGGAGAATATCTACCCTTGATGCTACAACATCAACACTCCCTCTAATCGAGGGAAGCATTCTCAACCACTCCAAGCTTGTCTTTGAAGTAAAAAAACATCATCTGGGACAAAAGATTTGTGAGAATGTCAGCAACTTGCTCGTCTATAGAAATGTATTGGAGCCATATTACTCACTCCTGTACCATGCTTGATACTTGATCTCAAAATGCTTCGACCTGTCATCACAGTCGTCTCCAACACTTGATCAAACAATCTTTGTGAGTAGCTTTTGACCTTTTGGCTTCACAACTCGCCAAACTAGCTGCGATATACTCATCCTCTACAGTGTTGAGTGCAATTGTGTTCTTCTTGTCTTCTGCACTCTTTGTCCAATCTGAATCTGTATATCCCTTCAACTGTACTTTATCATTTGAGGCATTTCAATCCATATCTAGTTGTACTATGCCGGTACCTCAACACATGTTGTGCTGCATGCCTCGGCTCAACCATAAACTGACTGACTTCCTTCACTAGATCCATCACCACAACTGCTTTCCGGTCACCTTGCTGGGTGCTCCCTTTGCCACTGAAGCATATTTGCTGTCTGGCATGGTCCACTCATAGAAGGCATACTGCGCTTAGAGACCTCCCATCTTTGAGCCACTAGTCGGACAATCTCAATCCCATGACATTCACTTGGACGGTTGGTCCTTCCAATTTACTTGATTGTTTGTACGTCGTGGGATCCACCAAATATCAATCAGAGCCTCTTAGCTTCTTTAGATTGGTCACCATGGGAGTGGCCATGGACTTGCAGCCATCATCCCAAATCTTTGAAGGATCTCAATAGTATACTTCTCTTGACAAACGACGTAATGCATCAAACTTAGATCCTTTAGAGGTCAACTCCTTCTGACACTGAAGCAGGCTTGACTACTCCTCCTAGCACAGAAGCAAATCTTCCTGCCACTGCTGCTCCCTCTGTCACGTGAGTCCTGTTCCTGTCAGAAACAAGTCATATAATAACAAGATCAACTAAGATTCATCAGATATCCATCGATTCGAGAATACCATGCCTGAGGTCCATACAAATCCTTCTTCAGTTTGGCAACTGAATCAAATATCTCTTCATAGTTCTCTCCCTCTTTTTGGGAGAACCCTCTTGCCATGAATCTCGCTTTGTACTTCAAGTTCTCTATGCTACCATACACTGCATGTTTGATCTTGTATATCCTCTTGGAAGTCACCACTGACTTCTCTTCAGGTCTCTACACAATTTTTCCACACATCATTCTTCATGATGGCATCCTTCCAATCTACCTGGCTGTCTGCTCCCTTTGAACTAGGAGCTCTTCTGATCTTTTGGCACAGTTCTAGATGTCAGTGCAATTTCTCCCTCTTGAACACAAATCACTCTTGTTGAGTTTATGTTCAAGCTTGGGAGAATCCTCTTGTCACAAACTTTGCGTCGTTCTTCCTAATGCTTCCATCTGCTGCTAGAGCCTTGGCATCCTTCATGATGTACCCACAAACCTCACTAGGAGGGCATGGAAGAAACGATTATAACCAAGCTAAAAATACAAAGACAAGAGGTTGTACTAAATAAAGTAATAATGATCAAGAAAAAGGAAAAGAAATGAAATACTTATCTTTTGATCTGAGGATTGTAGGGAATTGTCAACTCCCTCTCAATCTTGAGCTTGAACTCTCTAGCTGTACTATCTTAAATAACAAGATCATCTGTATTGTCATTTTTGGATCTCCTTTGATTTGGATGCTCATCATCATCAATGTCTGCAGTTGAAGCATGCTGCTTGTCCTTCCCTTTTCTGTCATTCTTCCTTTCAGGACACTGGTTTTTGTAGTGACCAAACTTGTGACAATTGAGACCTTGAATCTTTGACATATCCTTCTTTTTTTGATCCTGAACAAGAACAGGTTTTCTACTTGTATTCATTTTTTTAAAATTTCCAAAACTTCTTCTTCCTTTACTATTCTTTGTATGAGTTGCAAGTGCTTGGGTCTCATTGTCTTGAGGTTTCTGAATTTTCCCTTTTGATATTATCCTAGACTCCTGATTCCTGATTTGCCACAAATGCTTGATACAAATGAATCCCATGAATCCGGAAAACCATTAAGAGTCATAGTCACAAGTTCTGATTCGTCAATATTTTCTCCATTGGATTTGAGCTGATCTCTTAACTGAGAGATCCTCATAAAATAGGAAGCCATAGTATCAAATCAAGGTCATCTTTTGACCAATGTTATCAGAACTGGGCTGAACTGGCTAGAACTGGTTGGAGGGAAAAACTGGTTCAGACTTGTGAACGAGACCGTTTTTGGCTGGTTCAGTATCAAATCGGCCTTTTTCATTGAACAATGCTATCAAGGACCTTTTGAACATAATTGTTTTTTTTTAAGTAATGATTTATCACTAGGGAAGCCCAATATTGACCAAATGACTAGTATTCAAGCACATGGATCTATTATTGCTATGCAATTCATGGTAATGTTAAATTCTTAAAGTAAAAGTGACAGTTTCATTTATCTTTCATTTTCATCCTTTTACTTAAATTTTTAACTTTACCATGAAATGACTCAAGATGTTTGAGAGTGGCTCTGAACTCATTGGATTTCTTATGGATAAAGTAGAATGTTATATCCCACTCAAAATGCAGCATAGTTAATAGTTTTTCGGGATTTCAAGTGTGGGGGGAGTTCAATGTTTCCATTGGCTTTTGTCATGTATGACGTTATGGAACTGATATTTAATCAAGAGCACCAATCCCTCTATATGTACCTTGATGTTAGTGGCATTGATTATTGAACTCCTCTATCATGATCCTACTAAAAATGTACCCATCACTCAAACAAAATCGGGTGATATTGATGACTAAGATCCCAATATAGGCAAAGATTTTGAAGATATGTAGGTATTTGTTGTAGCAAGATTTTTTTTGGATGCTAGAGGTCATCTAGGACCTATTTGTTGATGTATTTCTGGTTCAGAGATGGATTGCACTTGGTGTTATTTTGGTTATGTGCGCCCTTGCTTTATAAATGAGAACTTTTGCTTATTTGTGTATAAATGGTTTGAACTTTGGATTCGTATGGATGCACATGAATATATATGTTTTTCTTTAAAGTTTGATATTTTATGTGTTTTTGGATGAGTGGTCTTTTCATCTGGTTTTTTTACCAGTTTTGGTGCAGTTTTGATTGGTTTCCGGTTCAAGGGGTCTATCGGTTCAATGACCGGTCCGGTTCTGATAACATTGCTTCTGACCAATGTTGTTGACTGCATACAATCCCACTAGGGCATCATACATTTCCTTTGAAGTCTTCAGCTTTGAAACAAATGGAATCAAATGGTCTTTGATGGATTCAACAAGAATCCTCTTGGCCTTAATTTCCATCTTTGTTGTGCTTGGCCTTTCTCTCATTATCTCGAGGTTCAGTAACTTTGCCTTCCACATATTCCAAAACATCATTTGTTGCAAGCCCTAAAATTTGTTGCACCATCTAGCCTATATCCAGGCTTGATAGAGGGAGCCATCTGACCAGATTGCAGAATAGGTGTCTTCAAGGAGTGATCTTACTGGTCTTTCTTCACCAAAGCTCTGGTATCATGTTGATTTTCTAGTGCTACTATAGTCAAGCACAATTTTCTGCTACTGATAATTACTTCCAATGATATACAGTCTTACTTTAGCACTTTTCAGAACATCATTAAGTAATTACACTCAGAATATTCAACAGTAGATGCAACAGTAGTAATAAAGATCATAGTAAAAAGACCATGCACAGTAGACACCAAAATTTTTCACCTAGGAAACCCTTGGAGAAAAACCAACAATCTTTTCTAGGAGAAATAGTTCAGTTCAACAAAAATACAATCTGACTTTCCCAAGTCAAATTTGGTCAAACTAGACCAACAAATTAGCACTGGTCAAACCTTTTCAAATTGGCCTAAATTCGGCCTCCTGCAGCTGCTCATAAATTCGGTCAATCCTGAGTCAAACAAGCCGAATTTTGGCCTCCTGCTGCTGCCCAGAAGCTCGGTCAAACTGCCCAGAAGATTTGATCAAACTTGTCACAGATTCAGTCAAACAGCAGCCAGCAAACTCGGTCAAACTCTGCCCAGAACTCAGTCAAACAGATCAGTAGAAGACATGGTCAACACTGGTCAAATAGACTCCAAAAGTGCTTGGTCAAACTTCAGAAGAATTCCTCTCTCTCTCTCACAGGGGTGTACAAAGAAGATGTTGTTTTGTTCATCTGAATTGAGGCCAAATGGAGGTCGAATGTGTATATATAGTGGTTAAATCAGGTGGGTTTTGACCAAGTGTTACACCCATTCAACTGGTGGGCTCGACCTGTCTCTTTGGAGCCTACATGAGCTCAAAATTAATAATTGTAATTTCTAATAAAAGGCTTATTTGAATACTGACCATAGATATCAAAAATCAACAATATGGCCTAATCTCATTTGGCATCCTTGTTGGCTCAGTCCCCTGGATTACTGAGAAAGCAGTATATGCAAATTTATTTACAAACATAAAATAAGAAGATCCTGTTTCTCCCTTTTTAACCCATGGTAGCCAATCTATGCATCTGGTGGGCTGCACATTATGGGTTTGTTGTAAGTTGAAGGAGGAAAAATGATAGCTCTGGTAGAAGATAAACATGTAAACCAAATAGGAGGGGTACCTGAATATTCTATCCCTCTCAAAATCTGTGAGCTATTGTCTGATGCCCACTCCTAGAGCCTCTGCGTATCTAAAAGATGGGATTGATGGTGCATTGTAAGCATCTATGATAGCTACCATCCCTTCATTCACTACACCATTCACTTTTACTCCAGACCGAATGGCACTACCAGACAAAGATGTAGTTCGAAAATGAATAGAACCAAAAGCATCAACAGCTCCTGGGAGATTTGAATTTCCACGATAGGCATCCTTTAATCCTCTTGAAGCCATTTGTTCACTTGCAGCAGGGACTGACTTAGAAGATATACTCGAAGTTGAAAAATATTGACTGGACTGCACAGACCCTTTTTCTGTAATATTCATATTTGAAGGTCTGGTTGAAACTGCTTTACTTAGTAAAGCACTGTTTAATCTGTTAATGGTCGAAAGTCAGTTCCAGACTCATTTACTCGTGTAGAAACGGATTCTAATCTTTCGGAAAAGCACTTCTATTTGGTGCACATGCAGCAGAACCTGTAAAAGTACTAATTGTACCTTCAAAAAGAAAGTAATTGCTTCACTAGAAAACATTCCAGCAAATTTGGATATCCTGCCTTTCTTGGGTTTGATTGCTCATAGAAAAGGATTTATCGCCACACATAGCTTCACATCGACATTAGACTTTTGCCGTTGAGACTCGAAGATTTTCTGCTTTTGCCATATCAAGGATGTCCGTGCTGCCTTGAGGCATTTTAGCATTTATATCTGCTCTTGTTTTGACTGTAATTGATTTGGGTTTATGATCGAGCTTTGGTTGCAGTGTATCATAGGTTTTTCCACATTGAAAACCAAATCATGTTCATGTATGCTTGCTTGAGAACTTGTCTATTTCCTTTCTCACAGGAGTTATGGAAGGGGCTTTCTCAATAGGGATTGACTTTATGACATCACTACGTTTTTGTGGCTCAAAAACATTAAAATATTCCAACTCCTTCATTTTCACAATAGTTACTTTCACACCACCTATTTCTTCCACTGAAACAGAGTCAGCAAATCCTGGCTCATCTGGACCTGGCAGCCCGAGTTTAACTAAAGATACAGCACCACTTGTGCAGGAAATTGGCATAGCTCAAATTTTTAACTGATCTTCAAAACCATGAATTTGTAATGTTCACAAAAATACAATGCCATTATGATAGACCTTTTTGGTTAACTCCCTCTTGTAAATATTTATGAATTCTAGTTTTGTAATTAAATTGTGGAAATGTGGACACAATGAATTGGCTGAGAAAATGGACACAAGTTTAGCATCCTTGAGGAGGAGATTGCTTGGAAAATTGGGTAAATGCTCATTTAATGGCAACCATGGCCCGACTGGCAGGTTTTTAATGAAACTGACTAGAATTAATACAGGTTGGAGAAGGGTATGAGTTTCATCAATGAAGGACAAACTCATACCCCTCTGCACTGTCTCCTGGACAGTGCTTGGGCAAGTCAACAAGTAGAGAAGGAATGGCATGAGATGGGAAGGAAAAAAACGATAAACGCATTTGGGAGAGTCGGGGGCATACTGTTAGTTTTTGTAGCATCGGACAGGTGTTCTAGTCTCGACTTGTGTCAGAGAGGCTAAGAACATGAGATCATCAAAACCCAGAAAAGGTTTCTTGAGATTAGCTTGGGAAATGCCTTAATTAAATTAATTATCCATCATTTAAATTTTTCCTAAGTCTAACTTAGGAAAACTGGTTAATTGCTCTACGACCCAATATAGAGTAACTGTGTAGGTGTAATGTAAGAAAGTTTGTCGACATTTTCAAATGTTGGGAAAAATATATATAGGAAAAAAAAGGGGAAAAATATATATAGGAAAAAAAACTTATATGGCGGCTTCATATGTTTTAATTAATATTGAAGTTAAAACACATATAAATGTAAAATGTAAAATGTAAATTAACGTCAAATAATTTCACCTAACATTATAAAAGAAAAGTTAACAAACAAAATAATAAATTGGATAAATATAAGGTACAAAACCACAAAAATTAATAAATTGGATAAATATAAGGTACAAAACCATGGGCAAAAACTACTATATTAAATAAATATAAATACAAAACCATCAGTTATAAACAAACCAAGGGCAATAATACTTTTCTCAAAAGCCACTTTAACACAAACAAATCCAATGACTAAAAATGAATCGTTTAATATTTA
>APFE030608889.1:0-11854 GCA_000404065.3 Pinus taeda | reverse complement strand
TCTCACAATACCCTCTGTTCTGCTATGTTCTGCTAGTTCTTTCTTCAGCCCCTCTGTTCTGCTATGTTCTGTTCTGCTATGTGTTCTGCTATGTTCTTTCTTCAGCAGCACGCTGGAATTTGGAAGGAAACTAACAGTACACTGCAGCGAACTAACAGTCAACTGCTACAACAAATTAAACTAGACTTAACTTCTAGAAAATTAACCATTAATTGCTATTTAAACTAAACATTAATTGCTATTTAAACTGAATGCAATTTAAATTGAACATTAATTGCTATTTAAACTGAACGTGAAATTAAACTAAACTCAATTTAAACTGAACATTAATTGTTATTTAAACTGAACGTGGAATTAAACTGAACGCAATTTAAACTGAACATTAATTGCTATTTAAACTGCAGTCTATGGTGATGCGTTTTATTTAAATTCAATTGTTTCTGCATTTAGGGGAGGGTTCGTGGCACAAGTCCTAGCCCCGGTCACATTCAACACCACAGAACCGTGGTGGAGCCACGAAGGGAGTAGATGAAAATCTTATTTCCTAATACACCCTTATTTACATAATTAAAATAAAACTATAACCATAATTCATTTTTACGACTTTCTTTTTAAAATTATGAATAACTAACACCATTACATAGAGAGGCAGAGAGGAGAGTTTGATCAAATGCACGCTACTCATAAAGTTTGGTAAAGGTTGGAAGTTTGGATTGATTAAAATGCTCAAGCTTAAAACTCTACGCTTTATGGGGATTATACCAAAATTGTTTTGGGGATTATACCAAAATTGTTTTGATTTGGAACCTTACTGTTAATAAGATTAAATATAATTTTATGTGATAACACCAAAAATATTTTTTCCTTTGATGTAACAATTCAGGGTGTATATAAGCTGAAAGTTTTTAGGATTAAGATATGAAATAAATGTAAATTTTATTTATAATATTAATTTTTTTCGGTAAATTCTACAAATGTATATATTCTTCATCATGAGGGTGAAGTCAAAATACAGAGCCATACAGTAGAGATGATTTAATAGTTCATAAGTTGATGTGACTTTTGGTGTCTATCATATGGCATGTTGACCATGTCTTACTTTGAAAAGTATATCTCTCATAAATTCTTTATGGGCCATATCTTAATCCATAACTATAATCAACAAATATAACATCCCAAGAAAAGTGCATAAAGAGAAAGTGTAAAGTGCATAAAGTGCTAAAATGAGAGGCATCAACCTCTTGTCAACTTTGGGGATTGGTCAATAGAAGGTAGAGGTTCCTTACATATCTTCCCATGTATATTGAAACCTCTATATTACATATCCTCTTGAATATATTGCAACCACTACGTATAACAATCGATTTAGATTATGTATATTTCTTATGTTGTATCAATTATGTGTGTCATGTAAGATTACTAATTATGTGTCACTTATGGTGCAACACTTACATGCATTGATGGATATGCCATTTTTGTCATGGTTCATTTCTTATGTGCATCACTTATTCCTTGCTAGTTTAGGTGCATCACTTATATGTGACACCTCATATGGTGTATCGTGGCATCTATGCATTATGCTAGTGCATTTATGCTTATCTATGTCACTTATTGTAAGTATCTTGTGGCATGTTGACTATGTGTCTCATTTTGAAGAGTATCACTTATGTACATTGCTTATGTGGCATGACATTATTATGTCACTTACGAGCATCTCTTATGGTGTGTTGGGTATAAATTAGTGGTATAAACAACAATTCCATATTTACATCAAATTCCATATTACTGTGGCTTTCAAATTCCAGAAAAATACGATTTTCAAATTTCACAAAACTAGAGTTTTCAAATTGCACTTTAATATACATTGAAGGGCATTGCCATCTTGCAATGAAATTTCAATATGGTGTGGTTAACTACATTTTCTAATTATGAACTCAAATTTAAAATCACTATATTGGAGTTTCCACATTCTACATTACTAGGGTTTTCAAATGCCACAAAACTAGGCTTTTCAAATTGTTAAAAACTAGGTGAAAAGAATAAGGTTTTCAAATTTCACAATGAGTTTTCCACCTTTATGAAAAATCCCCACACTTATTTTATCTTTGATCTTCAAAATGAACTTGAGAAATTGTGGGTAGTGTACTTTGCATGGGACTCGGCCAAACACAAGTTATGGATCTTGAAAAAGCCATTTATGTTGTTGGGTTTTATTTTGTGACCCCACGAAAAATTCACAATGACCCTAAATGGCTCTTGGAAGTGAGTTGCAGGAATAAAAAAGACACTTTTGTTAGGCAAGTGCATGACGATGATGGCCCCAAAAGTAGAAATTTGGCTATTAGGAATGTGATCCCACGGGAACATGTGCATAGTCCTAGGAATGTGCATGCATATGTGCACATGTTCCTTAGTGTATAGGATAAATAAGGCCCAAACTACAAACCATGATGGTAGCTAGGTCACCAACTAGTCATGGATCAAGAATGCGCACACATTCATATGAACATGCACATGTTCCAAGAATGCACATGCATTCAGAGAATGCACATGCATTCAGAGAATGCACATGCATTCAGAGAATGCACACACATTCCAAGAATGTGCCTATATTCAAGGAATAAAAACACATCCATGGTCATTATGGTAGTTATGGTAATTAATAAACGTCCTTGTAATATTAATTAGTATAGTGGATGAGGACAACAGATGAGTTTGAAGATAGTTATTTTGGCCTTCATATTCTTTATATAGTCATGTAGCTCAAAGAACTTCTTCATCGTGAGTAACCATCCCTCTACATCTTCTAACTTCCTTAAATCTCCATGAAATGTAGGAGCCTTGCCTTTATTAAACTCATTTGGAAAATATCCCATATCACTCCTCCTTTAAATATGATGATGATGATGACCATGATACCTGTTTGAACTAGAACTAGAATAGAACCTATGTTCATCACCTCTCTTATTCAGTGTATTCGAGAAAATTCCATATATGATTGTGTCATCCATATTTAACATGTGCCTACCATGATACCTACTACCATATGCCCTATTAGTCCTACCCTCATATCCATGACTGGTTCTAAGCAGAAACAGGCTCTACAAATATGGCAGTTTCTGAAGGATAACTGCATTGACCTTTGCTTCTTTTTCATGTGCTTGAATGATTATGTCATTATCCTCATTGCAAATTCTTATTTCTTCCTTCAAACTTCTCTTAGTGTCATCTATGTGAGGAGACTACCCATCATCATGGCTCATTTGATCTATAGGGGAATCTCATGAACTGTATTATACCATCTTGCTAGCCATATTTGATCTTAATCCTGCAAGTGTATCATGTTATCTAAAATAAAGTATAAACATAATCTACATAAATTAGTATAGTTCAGTTGATAATATGTCATCTACAAGGTTAATAAAATTACCACAATACATGTATAATCATAATCATAATAATATATATACATTGTATCAATCATCATCCCAATTATCATGCATGATGGCACAATTATAGCACCAACTAGACATAATGCAGGAATAACAACATATCGACACTAGGCATACACCAAAAATGCATATTCGACTAGCATGCATTCACGGAAAACACATCCCCAACACCTTCAACTTATACATGCAAACACAACTACAAAATTGACCATCATCATGCATACACTTCAAAAACATATACAACCTACATGTATGCATGACACACACTTTCTACCCATCTAGTCCAAGGGGTGAACAATGCTTTGATACTACTCTATAACACCCTCCTCCCACACTTACCTAATCTAACTGGTATCTCAGGGTAAATATGTCACGAAGAGTTACTATGATGGGATTCAACCACCTATATCATGTTAAGGAATTCAAAATGACAAAACAAAACCTTACTGACTTCCCTTAGGTTTTACAAGATCCGAAAGGGCTAAACCACCATTCCAAATGCCTAGACCCTAAGCTAACTTTCCTTTTTAATAAAATATACCCCCAGTCTCTCCCACTAAAATCCCTCCATGTGAATAAAACCCTCCAGTCACTCCGACAAGAAGGCATCCATGTCCCTATAGTCTTTTTTAGACAATTTTATGCATGCGACCCTGAAATTTGAGCGACCTTTCAAGGCTATGACTCAAGTCTCTACCCAGAACGTGATGAAATTCTCATAAATGATAAATACCAAGGAGAAAATGCATTTAATCAAAAAATTGAACAAGGACTTTACCTGACGCATCCTGACCATTACATAAATTTCATCAAATACATCATGAACATGTAATGTACAGGTCATAAAAACACATCTTAACATAGGGACCTCATACTTATTTGAGATTCATCAATAAGGTGTGGTACCCTCTCACAGTATTTGCATTATCATCTATTAGGTCATTCATTCATCATCCATCAATTCATTAATTGAAACATGATATCCATAACTCAAATCTTTCATAAATCGATGCTTATAACCATCATATAGTCATAGAAATATCAATGATATAATAGATATTAAAGCCACATAATATCAAGTAAATTTACACATAGTACATAAGTCGAAAATATATCTTATTAAAATATGAAAAACTCAATCAAGTCAAGCACTTCCACGTACCACCTAACCATAGATTAGCCTGAGCTAAATATTTCTTTCAGTGAATCACCCCCATGCCATATTCCAAGCATGAATGTGGGACTCACAACAAACTAACCATGGTTCTTATTCTTTACTGCGTATCACACCAACATTTCACAATGATTTATATGCCCAAAAAAGGCACCTATATAACCAGGCTTTACTCTATATCTCACTAAGGGATTCCTAGGCCCAAACAAAAAGCATACACTACCATGCTTTACCTCAATCCCACCACATACCACTCTAGGGATCACAAGGCCTATACAAGAAGGGACGCCTCTGATCACTCCACCTAAACCATGAGGAATTTGTCCCTCTCCTCCCTCTAGGGTTTACCCTATCTCTCGACAATCACCAGTTTAGTAATCCTAGGCCCAACAAGGGTATACATAATTAGTATTTACTGCAATCCCAGCTTTACCAGTTCAGGGATTCCTAGGCCTTGTGATTTTTCCTTAGACCACCTCACTCAGTTTTGAAACCATCCAATAATCCATCTCAACCAAATTGAAGAACCCCATTTCACCATGACTATCTAGAAACGGTAGGGAAAGGTTGAAACGACTATCACACTTGTTAAAACCCATGCTAATGACAACAAGAGAACCAAATACACAATGCATGCCAAACCGAGAAAGGAAATCATACATGCAAATTGAAACCTACAAGTAATCATGTTGTAGCTGATGCAATTCTTCATTTCTTGCTCTTTGCTTCCCTTTTCCTTCTTATCCTTCCTTTTCCTTCCTTTTTCCAACACTAGTGAGCTCTAACAATGCTCTAAGTGTGCAAAAGTATGAGAGAATTGAGAAAATAGGGAGAGCTCCAAGCTAAAACTGAAAAGAGGTTTTGAACTGATCCTTGAAAGCATTTTTATTAATGATGCATCTATTTTCTTCAATTATATTATTTACCTTCATTTTCCTCATCATGTGAAACATGTGACCTTTCACCTTCCTTTTCTCCTAATTTCCATTGTTTTCATAAAAAAAATACCAATTAATTCGTCTTGCCTTCCCAAAGCCTTTGTCATTTCCTTTGCCATTTTATCCTTAGCCATGATACACCAAATGAAAACCCACTTGGATGTTTTTCCGAACATTCGGCTTGGAGTACGTGTCCCATGAACTTCATCTTATTTTTCCTTTACTAGCTTTACTACATGGATTTTTAACCCAGGGTTGACCTATGTTCACCCCTATGACACCTCACCCTCCATATCGCTCGTCATGCCAACCTCCACATTTGTACCCTCCAACAAGTTGTTGCTCTCTAGACATCCTCATCCTAAAACCATGTGCCTTACACTGTGTGATCAGGTGGTGGAGACATTAGCCATCTGATGGTTGCAAAGGACTCCATACAAGAAAAGTCCACGGAGGATAGATGATACGAATGTTTTAGAGATGGCCATGTGTCAGCCTATCATCACTCCCACTTTACCTCCAACTCCTTCATGGCTAGTAACTTATCAAGGCGAAGTAATGCCACCTGGAACCTACTACTGTGAGGGAGCCAATGGAAGGAAGACGTGTTCATACTATGCATGTGCTTCCAATATTTCCTATATAAGCACCAACAAGGCCATTTTTTGTTCTCCTAGTGGGAATTCTTTACTGAAATCAAGTCAACATATCACTGTGGTTTGAAATTATTAATCCTTAGGCTCTCATTAGAGAATCTCACTGTCAGATCATGTGCAAGCCAATTTTTTCGCTTTTCTTAGTATTAAGCCTTACAATTGGGAAATTCAAGTTTATATCCTTGAGCACTTACACTATGGGAAAATATTCACCTTTGTCAACTTTTTCATTATGGGAGGGGTCCAAATTCTAGTGTTTCATTCCTCTAACCCTTAACTCTCCTTCTCCCATGCACCTTCTCCCACAGCAATTTGAACCTAGAGTGGCATGCACATTTCTTGTTGTACCACCCTTAAGCCTACACATAGTATTTTTCCTTTTTCCACCAGAACTCCAAGACTAGTTCACGTAATGGCTTCTTCTAGTTCCGATGAAGATCATGAAAAGGATGAAGGTAGGGATGAGACTATTTATTTCTTTAGAATTAATGTTGAGGCTAGTGGTCGTCCAATATCACCTCCTTATCTTGTGAAATGTCCTCATAGTTCAATTGAATGAATGGACATGCTAACTATGCACACGAAGTTCGAGGGAGATTTTCCATCACATTCAGAACTAATGTGAGATCTAAGAAGAACATAAGTAGTGATCCACATGGTAAAATAGTGCATCGGGAGAATGGAGACTCATCCTAACCTCTAGGTAAGAGATTGTGAGGGTCAACTCATGCTGGAGAGGGTCCTAAAAATGATCCATAAAAAGGTCATCAAACTAATAAAAAATTGTAGGTACTAATTGGAACTGGTGCAAGGAAATATCATAATAACATAGACAACTGACAAAGAGGTAGATATGCTGAAGACACATGCTAGGAAAACCTTGCAAAAGATCAAGGTAATTAAAAATTTTCTAAATCACACGAAGAAGGAAGAAGCTGGGAACATAAACATTGATCACCTTCACTTGGCCACAAATGTTTCTTCAGTAGAAATAAAACACAATATGGAAGAGAAAATAGGTGAGAAAGTTGGTATCGTGGCTGAGGAAGTGGGAAAGTTTAAAGGAATATGCGAGGAACTACATAGGAGGGGCTTTCTATCATTCTTTGATGATCAAGGAAAACCTGTTACCAAAGGATTTAGAGAAGGAAATAACTGAAGCATGGTTAGGAAAAATTCTGATATAGGAAGAGTGAGAAAGGACCCAAGCCAATTATCCAATTGAACCAATTAGCACCAGGAGTAGGAAGAAGCACTACTCCTAGCGAGGAGAGAGAAGGTTGGAATCAAAGAAAATCTAGAGGTTCCCACTCTACAACCAACAAAACCCCAAAGGAAACTTCTAAACTTTAGTTATAATACAAATGGCAGTTGGGTAACAAACTTGAGTGTTTTTTCATATAACAATAATAGTTTATGGTAGGGCCAAGCTGTTGGAGTGCCTATATATAGGCCTCATTATGAAATGTAAAGGGGGGGAAATATTGGTTTTTGGGGAAGCACTAACAAAGTTTCTAGTGAATTGTTCGGAAGCCTTGAAGAAATTTTGGGGAAGAATTCTAAAGTAATTATTGGTTCGTCCATCTCTTCTCATTATGTATGTATTCATGTCACCTTTTATTTTGAAGTTCACTACTAATATGAAGCACATTTATGCAATTTTCACTAGATTTTGAGTTGTGAACTTGATTTTTTATGTAAATTATGGACATTTTTTTTAACATCCTGGATGAAATTAATTATGGCATTAGTATCATGGTTTGTTTCAGTTTTGTGATATCTATCAAGCTAGCTTTAAGAGTATCTTATCATTCCTGATATTTCTTGCAAAGATTTTAAAGGAACAAGTAAATATCAAAATTATATGTTCTCTAATGGTTAAATTCTTCATTTTTTAGTTATCCACCAAAGTTTACTGGACTTAAAGGAATTCTTAATTTCTCCTTTACATTGGTTAAAATATGATTCTCCATTTTCATGCACCTTTTATTTTTTTAAAATTTCATGTAAAACCCAATGGTTATGAACGATCCTACCTAGGATCAACGGAAATGCTACTGAATAAAAGACAAAATGAAATTGTGTTTTCCCCAACCTTGATCCCAAACCACTATCAAATTAAGGAGTAGTCTACTTGGGCGGAGGAATTGCCCGGTTTCCGTCGCCGCCCGGAAAATTGTCCGGCTCCGGCCGCCGGCAATCCCTCCGCCCTCCGCCACGCTCCCCTGGCTCTGCCCCCTTCTTCCGCTCAGCCCCCACTGCCCCCCGACTCCCTGATTTACTCAATCTATGCTCCGGGATTTACTCAATCACCCTGGCCACCCGCTCTACTGCTCGAATCATTGCCCGATTTCTGATCGCGATCTTCCTCCTCGACTAGGCGCCTCCCGCTCTGCTGCTCGCCTCCCGCTCTCCTCCTCGACTAGGCGCCTCCCGCTCTGCTGCTCGCCAACCAGGTTTGTTCCGCCTCCCCAATCAGAACTTGTATTTGCATTATTGATCATATCAGTGATGCTATTTAAATCTGTCAGGCCCTTGATGAGTGAATAATCTGCGACCTTCCATTCCTGAACACAGATATGTAAGACAAATGGCTACAGATGTAAAGAATCTATAATTTATCCAAAAGAAATGGCACCGACACTTTCAGAGTTTCACGGCATTCTCTATCCATTATTTTTAATTTGAAAGTTGTTTCTCATAATGAATTTTAATATAAACAAAAAATGCCCCTAGACCAGGTGGATCTCAAAACGTGGAAACAATAAGAAGAAGATTGAATAGGTTAAAAAATTGCCTAAATTAGGCGTTGGAATGAAGGTCTTAAATGTGTAATATATGCACACAAGATTGCAGCAATGTCTGTAGAAAACAATTATACATTTCCAAGATTGCCACATTTTTATGTGTAACAAACTGCCGTTAGGAAGACATTCCACTCGCAGGCTGCCCAGTTTAACATCTGAATGTCCTCTCAGGTTTTACCATTACAGGTTAAGTCTCCACAATTCTTTTGGCAACCAACAAAGGGCACTGCACAGGTTCCTTGGTGAAAGTTCATGGAATAATAAACAATCTTCTAGTAAATCTACTCACTGATATTGCATAGCTGCAAGAATATGTGATCATATTTCACGTACTTAGTCCAGTAATGTCTGTACTTAGGGATGGCTATATCGAGCCATGGTTTCATATTGCCGTTGTAATGTATCACTGTTGCTCTTTCAATTTCAGTTGAATCAACATTAGGGTTATAACCAAGACCCAGAACATGCCAAGATTTATCCAAGACGAATGTCAGGTGATAGAAAGTGATCAGCCCAGGAGGCAGGGTACCCAACTTCCATAACTGTCTATCTTTGTTCTGAGATGAACACAACACGGAGAACAGATAGAATGTTAAATCCAGAGGACAGATTAGAAAAATTAGGCAATAAGCAAAATGTAGAAGGTTAGCATGTACTTACTAGATTTTTCCATTGATGGTAAATCCCTGTTATTCCCTGTTTCCTCCATTCTTCCAGATCAAATATATTCATTCCATATGCCCATCCACAAGCATTTGGATCAAAGTTCTTTGCAATGAGTACGTTGGAAAAATTGAGATATTTGTCAAACCTATGAAAGCTTTCTCCATAGGTTTCCACTGCACCATTTACCCGCCCTTGCATATCGATATTCCAAAGCTCGGTCAAATCCCTTTGCACCACAATATCATCATCCAGGAAGAGGACTTTTTCGAGCTTTGGAAAGATCTCAGGGAGGTAGAAGCGAAGATGGTTAAGGATAGACAGATACTTTGGATTCCGATACTTCAAATTGGAATCTGCATTCATACGATGTGACCTAAAGTAATAATCCTTTATAGATGCAGAGCCAAACTGTCTCAAAACTGGGCTATAACTAGAATTTAGCCATGTAAAGTCATCAATGGTCTGATCCTGAATTGTTTCTTTCCCTGGGGGGTTAGCCAAGAACCACATTTTCATTGCTGCATAGTTTAGCTTATCAGTGACCAAATGAAATACATGCTTTTCTGGCTCTTGCATAGAGAAAACAATTACATCTCAGCCAATAAATAATGCCTATACTAACCTTCAAACAGAACTAAGAGGTTTCCTTCAGATGTAGTGTAAATCTCAAGGATAGAGGAATCTACCTTAGCATGAAATATAGTAGAGTTCACAACCACTGCTGTTGCAAGAACGTTGTCAGAAAATATTGCATAATGATAGAGAGCTTTGTCACCTAATTTTTCCTTGTGTGGAAAATCTTGCTCGCTAGAATTCAGGGCATAATACTCCGTAGCCAAGCGCATAGGGAGGCAATGAAGGCCTTTTGGAAGGGTTTTTGCAGCTAGCTGAGTCAAATATGTACTCTGCCTCTTGTGCACTCGAAGTTGTTCTTCTGTAGAGTGCACCATGGCCCGGAGCCTCTTTACCATAGCAGAACAGTCATTATACAATTGCGTGCCTCTAGCTAAAGTACGTTCCATGGTCTTCATCCTTTCAGAAGCACTTCACCCATAAAACAAAACCAATACTTGTTACTTCTTAAAGAAATCAAGATTTGTACAACCACCGTAACCTAGCAATTGGAATACGAATTTGCATATATTGATGACAATGCTAATAGACAGAAAACCAATCATCCGATTTGGTATTAGTTCAGAAAACCAATCATCATTTTTGGTATCAAACTGATACAACACTACGACAAGTCATCAAGTTAGTATGAGAATTCTAATTCTACAGCTTGCATGATCACTAAATGCACTCAAGTCTCAAACCTCAAAGAATTATCAACAGTAAATCTACCTTCTGGGTAAGTCAGAATCTTTGGTTGCTTCACCCAAGGATTGTTGGACTTCCTTCATCCTCTGCATAAGCTCCCGTACAAAGTGAGCTTCAATGGACCTTTAGCAAGTGTGTATGCTTAAGGTCATTTAGGATAAGAATTACATTACAATCAACTATCCATCTAGTAGAGGAGAATTTATACTTGAATATACATATGAAAGATAAAATAATGTAAAATCTCAAGTGAGAATCCCCAGGATACTAGTGTTAAGTGAGGTGGAGAGGGAGCATAGGAATAAGCAGATAGAAGTTTGTAAATGCTGGAACTTGAATAGGAGGTCTGACAGTCGGTTTATATTCTAAAGGGGAATGACTTAATCAAGATCAACCTGTGAAGCAAGTACAGTAACTAAAAAAAACTTCAGTGAACCATGATTCAACCAGATTGCGGAAGAGTGATCATGCTAAAGGAATGTTGCTACAGCATGTCAGTAAAAAATGTTAGCTTGATTCCTGCTAACTGAGGTTATCGTGAATTTCTGAGCAGTCAGCCTCCCAGATTATGGAAACATGGCAGGAATTTCTGAGCAGTTAGCCTCCACTAATATGGCTCTAGGAAAACTGGTTATGTTTACACCCGACATTGATCATGCATCTACGGATTGGACAGAGTAAATTTGAAGTCACTGAACTCAATCTATTGTTCAATATCTACCAAGGCTTCTTCCAAGTGAAACATTAGGTTTTTGCACCTTATTGCTTCTGAGGTGTTTGGTAGGTATTTTGTCTTCATTTCCAATCTCTTCTACACTTTCCAAAGTCTGGCCTTGAATTC
>APFE030608888.1:0-17665 GCA_000404065.3 Pinus taeda | reverse complement strand
ATTTTCATGGCATTCCCAGGATCTTAGAAGTATGGTCTCATGATCTGGCTTGCCCCTCATCGTCCTTTGAAGCTCATGGCGATGCTACCCTATCGACTGAAAATGGTAAAAAGAAAGGGAAGATTCGATTCCCCTGTAGGCTATGTGAAGGAAACCATCCCCTTCACCTTTGTCCACTCATGGATAAAGTTTCCGTTGTCTTGGAAAGTCTTACAGCTTCTTCACCCCAACTCCCCATTGGTTATCAGAGGCTCTCTTAAAATCATCTCCTTGTCGACAAAGAGATTGACTTAAATCCTTCTCTTGTCCATCGTCCTCTTCCTGAACCTGGCTTTGCTAAGCCTATTCGGGACCAACCATTGGTCAGAGAGAGTGTCAACTCGGGTTCACTCCATGTTCATCACTCTGTTTCGAAAGAGCATCATGATCATGTTCTTCTCGTCTTGTTAGATTCTCCTGAGTCCGAGAATGACTCTCCTATCCCAGCTGATCCCCAGAGTCCTTCTTTAGAGCAGGGGGCAATCATATGATTCCCCCACCAAGTAGTTCAGTCGTTTCCTTCGACTGGAGTCACCTGAATGATTTCCGCCTTCCATCCCATGTGCCTTTCAAGATTAGAGTACATGCCTGTGATAAGGAAGTACCTGGCATTGTCTTGGATGAGGGTGCATCTGTCAGTCTTATGCCTTCCACTACTTGGCAAGCTTTGGGCTCCCCACAGCTTGTGCCGGTCACGCAGAATCTGATGGCATTCGACGGAGGAACTAGTCAACCATTGGGAATCCTCCCACAGTTCGCTATTACTTTGGGAGGCTAAACCGTCTATATAGATGTACTGGTTACCCAAGGTGCTTTAGATTTCAGTCTTCTCCTTGGTCGTGACTATGTTTATGCCATGGGGGCCCTTGTCTCTTCACTTTTCCGTGTGGTTTGCTTTCCACACGATGGAAGAATTGTGACTATTGATCAATTATCATTCTTTAGTCCCCCGATGCCTCCTATGCAGTTGTCATCCCCTTCTGCTTTTTATCCACCAGTTGTATCTGCCCCACCGCAGGTCAACTACGTGGCTACTTATCCCGTGCCTGTATCCAGTGATGCTGTCATCGTGCATAGTGTACTGGGGGCATTGGGTCCTGATTCAAAAAACATCTTATCCTTCTCTGTCTCATGTCGATGATGTGGGAAACATTATGGCCCACCTTCGATCAAGGTCACTTCCTATCGACTTCAGCTCATTATCCAGGAAGTTGACTTAGAGACTCCCTTCAGGTGCCTTGGAGCATGCATGCCTCAATGGCAGGTTCTTCGTGTTCAACACGAGGTTTTCATCACTGCCCTTCGATCGAATGATTCTACCGGTGTTCGACACCGGCTCACTGATTCGCACACTGTAGATTGTACCTATAGTACCTTGAGGACCATTGTCATTATTGGTGGTACCTCTCGTGTCTGTTAACAGTTTTCATTATTGACTGGTAATCAAACAATGTTCTTGCATGTTCGACTTCGACTCCCATATTCGCATGCTTGAACTTGTACTTTGTTCGAGTCGAGATGGAGCGCAAGACCCTAGATTTTGTCTGTTGAGATCCAGGTTGCAATTTTGTGGATTATTATGATCATTACATGACTCCTTCACTGGATGGCTGCGACCATGCCTGAGTCTATTCATCGATCCTCGCTGGATGGTTGCGCCCATACCTTGGATCCAGATTTTTATGTACTCTGCTATGGATGGTTGTGCCCATACCACATACATCATGTACTTGAGATATCAATTGTACTTCTCATGCAGGTTCTCTGGCGGCCGTGTTTTCAGTCGACCATTTCTTGTAAAGAATTTCACCCCTCTCTCTCGGGCCTCATGCTTTAGGGGCATCTATTAAACAGTAATTTGTCACCGTCCCCATTACCCATTCTCCCATACATTGGAGGACCTATTTCGGGACCTATGAGAAGTGACATAACCTGAAAACACCTGCATTGTATCCCCTTGAGTATGTACTTCATATGCCCTGAAGACACCTTCTGCAAAATACCCATAAAAATAGCCCTTTTTCCATTGGTGTTGTTCCACAGTGTATCACTCCCGCCAATGGGGGATATCCTCTGAAGAGGGTGCGCCAGCTAGCGCTCTGTCTCAGAGTTGCACTCGGACCATCCCAGTTGGGTAAAGTTTTTAACAAACCAACTTGCGAAGGTTCTTCCTAACATATTCATGAACTGATTCCAGTTTGAGTTAGTTTAGTTTGGCTTCAAATCTCCATAGAAGGGAAGTAGTTCTCCACCTCTCTTGGAAGCTTCCTAATGATAAGGACAATCCCATGAATCTTGTGGATGATCCTATCTCTTTCTCCTCTCTTTATATAAGCTTGTCCTTTTGCCTTTGATAAGCTAGTTAGTAATTCTACTCTTCAAGCTCCAAATTCTAAGTCCCAAAGTCTAAGAATTGCTAAGCTCATTCTACAAGAGGCCTTGTTCATCCCCATAAGGCTATATCTTTAATGAGGAGATCTTTGTCCAAGTAACCAAGGAGAGAGAGGCTTGTTCCCCATTCCCAACAAGCTTTGCAAGGCATGTGTTGCTGATCACCCAGCCAAAGGCCGTTTTGATGTCGGAACTTTGGTTGTATTCTCTTTGTTTATCATAATAATAGATGACTATCATTATGGTTCCACTCTTATTGTCTTTATAATGATGTTTGAGTTATATCCTTTCTGACTGATATATAGTTGCATTTCTTGGATTTTATGCTTGTATTTGTGTCGTTCTTTGCATGTGCAGGTGTCTGTTCACGAGAATTGTGGGGATTGTGACCAGTTGGAGCGAAAGAACGGGAGAGAAAACTCTTCTACAAATACTAGCATTGGATTCGAGGTAGGCCCTCATCATCAGTCTTTACTTTGCAATTAGGAACCTGCGTGTTAGCGTTGTTTGATTGTTGCTAGACCTCATTTAGGCTAGTGGGATCGCCTCTGTCCGCAGAGGGGATTTACCTACACAACAATGATCACTTCATTTGTTTATAGGAATCAATTGAAACTCTAATTGTTCCTACCTAGATATCTCTGTAAGTTATAAGCATATGAAGAAAAATATGATGATTGAAAAATTGGAAAAACTTACAGGATAACACAAACTGTGTAAAACCAGATTTAGAATGCTATGCTTTGTATTAAGGTTCCAGAAAGGCTAAGTATATCAAGTGTCTACAAAATATTCCTTCAAAGGTGGCTTCTAGGTTCAAAGTAGTGTTAACAGTCAAGACTTAACAAGTAATGAACTATGAATCTTGAACTCCGAACCCATAACATCTCGAGAAGAGTGTTATTTATACAATGATAAAACTAAATATATCTCTAAATTGTTTAAGATTTATTCAAGGAAAGGAAACGATCTTCATGCAAGAAGATAGGGCAACTCTTGAACTAATTCTCACTGTCTCTTTTTTTTTAAGGTTGTGATGGCTTCATTTGTTTGATATTTTTCCATTTATGTTGCTTTGTTGTTTGTATCCTTCATGCTGGTAGATTGCTTTGTTTTAATCTTTCATATGAATTATTTAAACTGTGTAACACCCTTTTGACCCTGCCAAGTAGATTTGACTATGCATTTCAGGTTTTACTGTTTTTTCAATAGTAAACCGCTCATATTTGTCTTCAAACTGTTATGCAGGCTTGTGTTTATAAACCTGGAATAGTAGTCTTTTACCTCCAAAATACAAAAATAATTAAGAAGAACAAGGTGACAGAGGAGGTCTTCAATGGCCTTATGTGAGATTTAAAGGATATCGGAAGGAGTCTGGGGCATATCAGAGGGTAAACAATCGTTTTAATGGCCGCAAAAGCATAATGGAGGTTACGCTATGTAAAACGGGTAAAACAGAGCAAAAATGGATTTTTATGCATTTAATGGAAAAAAATGCTAACTTTTGAACTATCAGGTGAAGGTGAACAGTGGTGGAAAGAGTACGGAGGGATTAATTATGGTTAAAAATATGATTAGCAATTTAAATGTAGTTTTGGGTCATTTCTTTGTTTAGATCGAAAAAATGATTTAACACAAAAAACCTTCACAAATCAATATATGACGGACTTGAAAAATATGAATTCGGGTGGATAATGACATCAGGTCCAAGTTTATATCATATATCGCAATCGGACTTAGGTGGGGGCAGGCCCATCATAAAGGAATGCGATAAGGGTTAGATGCGATATTGTAGTGAACTGCAATATATATTTGGTCGAGTCCAGGCTTCCATCAGATATAAAAAATCACAGTGGTGGGAGGTATATACGTCGGACGAGATGTGCGATGAGGCCGAATGCGATATGGCGGTAATATGTAATATATATATGCGTTGGGCTTGGGCTTCCATATCGCAGTTGAGGATTGCAATACACGGAGGGTTATGCTATAAGCTGGAATGCGATGGAGGGCGGATGTGAAATGCAATATATTATGATATATAATGATGTCAGGTCCGGACTTCCCATCGTATATTGCAAGCGGAGTTCACAATGTGGGGAGGGTTATTTATATGAAAGACTTGTGATCTCACTGATGCGATATTTTTATAAAATACATAGCTTTATAACAAAACTAAGGGTTTTCGAGATATTTAAACAAATGGAGTTAATATATACGGGAAGGAAGCTTTTTAAGGGTTTATTACATTAAATTAATGTTAATATGAAATATGATCAGAAAGGGAAATGCGATTAAGTATAATGATTTTTAATGAATGATTTGACTTTTCATATAAACATTTATACTTAGCGTAAAGATATTTCTATGTGTTTTTGTGTAAAAAGTGATTTTACATGGAATTTTTACTTTTCCTAGGTAAAAAGGGCTTTGACCTTAGGAAAAGGGATTTTATGAAAATGAATGAATATGAATGTATGAAGGGGAAATTAGTAAATATATGAATGAATGGAGATGAATGGGAAGTTAATTACTTGATCAAGTAGACATTCATTTGCCTTCTATAATTGCCTCATGAGCATAGAAACATGATAAATATTCATTTTGTCCAATCAACCGTTAAACTTCTGTAACCGTTCTCTACTTACTCTTTCCTTATCCTATCATTGTTTCCTTCACTTAATGGGTGCATTTAAGCTAGCAAGATCTTTTCCCTTTTTTTTATTTAGAAAAAACAAACTATCTAATTCTACCCTTATAGCCTCTAAGGGCTCAGATTAAACTGATGAGCACCTTATTATTCTTTACCTAACTACTAATCTGCCAAGATTAAACAGTTTGGCCATATCTTTATTCTCTTACTATAACATTAAATTTAAAATATGAAACAGTCAAGATTAAACTATTTGACTGTCATGGGTTGTGGCATTTAAAACAAGCTGCACACAACAATTATTTGTAGAAACATAGTAGTGGCATTTAGACTTGCTCACTTTCAAATTTTATTTGTTCTATTTTCTTTCTAACCTAACATTTTCTTTTTGCCTTGATTTTTTAGAGCGTCTACCTAACATTTTCCTTGATGTGGACATTATTATCAAGATTTATTTTTCAACTAACATTTTATTCACTATTGTTACGTCCATATCCTAACTTAACATTTTTTCAAATATTCTATCTAATCAAGACCAAAAAATGCTACAACATTGGCTCCATCTGGGAACTTCTTTCTCCTGTAGAATGCAGAGAACCTGTAGATCCATGTGCCTTCTCCTCGGGCTATGGAGTCTTTGTTGTAAGAAAAATCACATTGACATCTTGGAAAGGAAAAAGAAAAATGAAGTATTTACAATGAAAACTATTTCAAGTTCTTAGTACTGAATGTAATGTTTGAGAGACTTTCCATTTATAGGATAAGTGGAATATAGCCCCTCAAGATTCTGCAGCACACACTTGTTATTACCCTTTACTTTCCTTTCTCTTCTCTCCTCGAATCCCATCTTAGAACTAGATCACCTTCCTTAAAGTCCCTTTCATTGTCTTTTTTATCAAACAAGATCTTCATTTTATTATGATATTTATTTAATTTGTATTGAGCTTCATCTCCATTTTCATTAAGTTCAATAATCTAATTTATTCTTCTAGAAAAATCATTAGGTTCATCTATTGCATCCTGTAGGAATTTTAAAATAGGGAAGGCCAAATTGGTAGGGAATATTGCATCTTTCCCATAGACTAACTGAAATGGAGATTTTCCAGTTGATCTCTTTGGAGTGATTTTGTTCACCCATACTACATAAATCAAATGTGAATCCCATCCCTTCTTGTGATCAACTAGAATCTTTTTGATTACCTTTACCAGGCTTTTGTTTGATGATTCTGCAAGGCCATTACCTTGAGGGTAATATGGAGTTGAATGATGTAATAGAATCTGATATTTCTGGAAAAATTCAATCATTTTAACACTATAAAAAGTTGTTTTATTATCAGTTACAATTTGAGTTGGCTAACCAAATATGGCTAAGTTATTTTCTTCAATAAACTTAATTACCACTGCATCAGTAGCGTTTCTGATTGGAATTGCTTCCACCCATTTAGTGAAGTAGTCTGTTGGAGTAAGAATCCATGTATGCTAATTACTTGAAGTGGGGTGAATTTCTACAATAAAATCTAATCCTCATTGAGAAAAATGTTCTAAAACTATTGATGGAACAAGTCGAAGAGCTAATAATTTTTGTTTACTAGCAAAAATGGACAAGGAACACAACCTTGGACCTTTGCCCCTACTTATAAGAACAATGTAGGCCAATAAAATCCTCCCCTTAGAATCTTGTATGCTGTTGCTCTCCAAAATTAATGTCCCCCAAAAAATCTTGTATGAAACTAATCAATGATTCCTTCAGTTTCTAATTCTGTTAAACATAATAACAAAATGTTGAGTGGGTCTTTCTAGTATAAATTTCCATTAATAATGTAGTACTTGATTGATTTTAACTTGAGGGTTTTACACTGGGCTTTGGAGAACGATGTTGGACACTCAAAATTGATCAAGAAATTTACATTACCTTGATACCAGTTTTAAAAAAAAAATTTCTCATGAATGTGTATAGGATTGATCTGCTCTGAAGGTAGAGGTTCTTGTGGATTCTCTCCTCAAGGATGAAGAAAAGGTTTTTATGGATTCTCCCCTTCTGTAAGGATATAAGGTTCTTGTGTATTCTTCCCTTGAGGATGAAGGGAAGGTTCTTTTGTATTCTTCCCTTGTATTTCTAGAACATAATTGATTCCAAGTACTTTGCAGTTGGATTCAGCTAGAATCTTGGCTAATCCTTGACCTTTTACTAGCTTGGTAGTCTTGATAGTTAGATCAAACTCCATAATTTGAGTGATCCATCTACCTCTTTTCCCATCAGTGTCTGGTTGGGTTAAGACAATTTTTACAACACTATTTGGGACATAAGAAGTAATAAGTGAGTGTAAGGCATACATTCTAAATTATTTCAGGGCTTGAATAAGGGCATAGGTTTGCTTCTCAATGATGTCATACTTCAGCTCAACATATCTCATAAACTTGCTGGAAAAGGATATGGGTTGGTCATGGGAATCTTCATTTTTCTGTAATAAAACAACAGCAAGGGTTGTTTCTGAGGCAAAAGAGAAAATATTAAATCCCTTAGTATAATCAAGGCTGGCTAAGGTGGGAGCTTCAGAGATTTCCCTTCTTATTTTTTCAAACGCATGCCTAGAAGAGGGAGTCCATTTGACTACATGGTCCTTTCGGAGCATGTCAGTTATGTCTTTCACAATCTCTGCATAATTTGGAATAAACCTCCTTAAAAAATTAATCTTTCCTAGAAAAGCTTGAATCTCCTTCTTATTTCTAGGCAAGGTCAATGATTCAATGACAGATACTTGTTTGGGGTCAATTACTACTCCCTCCTTTGAAATGATATGGCCCAGCAGTTTTCCTTCTTTGACAACACAAGGACTTATTTGGGTTCAATGATATTCCAAATTTTCTACACCTGTCAAAAACCTTCATCAAGTGCTTTAAATGTTTATGATAAGTTTTAGAAAAAGAAGTTATGTCATCAAGATAAATAACCACAAATGTATTCACCTAACCCATAAAACGGATTTCCATAGCTCTCTGAAAAATTGCTCCAGCATTTGTTAAGCCAAATGGCATCCTTGCATACATGAATGTACCCCAGGGTGTAGTAAAGGTTGTCTTCTCTCTGTCTGTTGTATCAACGTTCACCTGATTATAACCTGAAAAACCATCAAGCATAGAATGTCTTTGTGAACCTGAAGCATTTGTAGTAACTAATCCATTTTGAGCAGAGGATACTTATCTTTTAATGATGCCCTATTCAAATTTCTGAAATCCACGTAGAGTCATATTTCTCCATTTTTCTTTCTAACATGAAGTAGATTTGCAACCCAATTAGAAGATCTAAGAGGGAGGATGATCTGGGCATTTAATATTTTATTAATATCCCTTTCTATTGTTGGTAGAAGAGCTGGATTTATCCTTCTAAGCTTCTGTTGATATAGTTTTGCTTCTGGCTTCAGAGGAATCGTGTGTTGTATTAACGATGTATCACGGGTCTTTAAATCAGCGTAAGTCCAGACAAAAACATCTTTATAATTTTGCAGCAACTTAAAATATTGAGCTTTAATTTCTGGGTCTAGACATGTCCATAATTTAATGTTTTTAACATCTTCATCGGTTCCAATGTTAATCTCTTCCACATCGCCCTCTGAAGAAATGGACTGCGGGTTTTGGAAAACATCATTTTTATCGAATAATTTTTCTAAAGCAATGAATCCCTTTGGGATAAAATTATTAGATAATTGAATAATGTCATCATTAGAAATTTGGGATTTAAAATTGGAAGTATCATTTCCTTCTGCATTTTCACTTATTTCAGTTCTATCATCATCAATTTGCAGAAATGAAAAATCATCTATTAGCTGTAAAAACAATTTTAATTGTTCATCATCTTCGAATATTTGCCAATGTTTCAGATTATCTGGGATAGATGGCTTGTATTTGACTTGTATTTGATAGAGTACATTAGTATGATAAGGAATTTTAAAGGAAGAAGCAGAGACAACTAAGGCATCTGCGTAAATATTTTGATCCCTGGGAATATGAGTCAGATTAAAAGCATCAAACACATTTTCAACTAAATCCCATACCTCATTTTGGTAGGACCTAAGTCTAGGGTGCTTGGTTTGGCAAACATTCTTTACTTGCTTAACAATAAGCTCAGAATCGGTAAAAACACTCAAGATTTGAACTTTTAAGCTTTTGGCTAAATTCAATCCTATAAGGAAAGCTTCGTATCCAGCTACATTATTAGTGACTTCGAAGTCTAGTTTACATGATTGGTTTATATTTTCCTTTTTAGGTGAAATTAAAACTACTTTGGCTCCTGCCCCATCTTTTGTGCAAGAGCCATCAAAGAATAGTTTCCAAATATTGGTTTGGTTTAGTTTAGAACTTTCAACTACTTCTTCAATTTTGACTTGAGTTTTCTGTTGTTTTGAAGTAAGTTGAAAACATCCAAAGTCTTGATCTATTCCATAAATTGGATGGTTCCTTGGTTGGTTACTTTTACAAATAGTATGTATAAATCTTACCTCTTTATATAATCTTAACTGCTTTCCTCCATAAACAGGGATAGTATCATATGACATGTCCATCTGTAGAGTTCCCCCTAGTTTTGCATAGCAAGACCTAGAAAGGAGCATTCCAAACTTGGGGGAGGGGGATATCTGTAACAAGAATATCAAGAGCTACACTTTTCACTGGAATTTAGGCAAGGGTAACCACTAAATCCTTGATCAATCCTAAACCGGGCAACCTTTTAGAATCAAGGGTGTACAGGTCATGGTAGGATTTAGTGTTGTTGAGCTTCAAATGGTCCATGATGGATGTTGGCATAAGGTTATGTGATGCTCCTAAATCATGCATACAATTGTATAACATCGATTCATTTGTTTTAAGAGTTACATAGAAAGGAGGCACTATCTCATCTATCATGTCTGAACTAGAGCCAAAAAATACTATTGGTTTTTCATCTTCTAGACTTATGACATCAATCGAGGTATTTTGTATCCATTTTGAGACTTGGCTTTTGTAACCAGGGCTTTTCGAAATTTCTGACCGTGGAATTGTGATCTTAACCCTCTCTAATTCTTTTCCAACACTAAATGTAGTCAAATTTTTTTTACCAGTTTGGGTAGTATCAATTGACTGATCTAAGGGCTGAATAAGAGTTATTTGATCTTCAGCAGTTTTGGTATGTGATTCAATGATCGAAGTTTCCTTTGAAGGTCTCCCAGCACCATGCCTAGGCCTAAGATCATACCTCTTGTTTAATTTTGCGCTTAAAAATTCAGAAATAACATGATATTTAGAGACTTGCGAAGCTTCCTAATCTTCTTGAGCATGATTCTATTGTGAGAAAAGAATGATGGTTGTTTTATTGGAAGAAGAATCCATACTATTAACATCTTTAGTAATTGTCATAGTATTATCATTAGGTTGTTGGTCACCTATCAGTAGAGGAGTAGGAACCTGTTGATCATTGCTAGGTCTCTCAAGAATTTATGGTGGTGGATTTCTTTTATATTGACCTTGATTTTGATTTTGGGGCCTAGTAACTGTTTGTTGTATGGTCCTAGGTTGGGCCTCAATCTTTAAAATCCTATTTGATATGTTTCTAAGAAGAGATGTTATTTCATATATTTTTGAGTCTTCTGACTTAGTCTTTGAGGAACTAGAGGCTTCTTGAATAGTTTTGAGTTTTCTTTGGGCCTTTTATTCCTTAAGTTTTAATGAAGTTGAGGTTTCTCTATTTGCTTCTACTTCTATATCATTTGTTCACATGCCTTCAACAATTCTTGAAGCTCTCTCTCGTAGCATAACAACAAAGTCATCATCGAAATCTTTTGAAAATCTAGACTTGGCTGCTACTACAGGAGGCTTACAATCAACAGGCATTTGTGATAGAGTTTGTACAATCTTTTGATAAAATCTGCTACTGGTTCACCGAAGTTCCTTTTAAGCTCTTCAAATTATGTGAGTAAGTAAAGAGGATCCTTTTTAACACCCCATTGATTTTTAAATATGGTAGTAAGCTCTTCCTAATTTCTAATGGTAGCTGTTGGTAATTGCCTAAACCAAATCCTTAGATTTCCTTCAAGTGACTGCACAAACAATCTCATATAAACATTTTCTTGTTCAATAGTCATGTTGTCTGAAAAATCAAGGAAAGCTTGAATATGGTCCTTAGGTGAGGGACCAATTTATCCATTGTACTTCGGAAGGTATTTTATGTATCCAGGTGGGAATGCATCAAGGTTATTAGGTAAGACTAAAGAAACATATCTAGCCTATACAATAGGCTGAAAAGACATTACAACGAGTGGTGTATGAGGTGCTTGAGGTATATGAAGTTGTTGAGGTCTATGAGGCTATCCAGGTGGATTATGTGGTTCTTTTGTGGATGTAGAGGATGAAGAAGAAGTAGAGGAAGAACATGGTAATTTAGGGGTTGATGGACTAATTGGAGGTGAAGAAGGAGATGAAGGAGGAGGTCTCCTAAAAGACTTCAAAGGAGTCCTAAGAAATAACTTTGGGACCTATAAAGGAATACCTTGTTTTTTTTTAAAGAGAGGATTAGAATATATAGAAAAGGTATCCTCAGATTGTTTGGAAGAAGAAGCTTCAGGCTGGTCAAAAATGGAAGGAAAATGATACGTGGTAGGGGATATAAAATTTGTGGGTTTATATTCTGGTAGATTGACACCCAAATCAGATTCAGTTATAGGTGAACCTAATGGTAGTGTTTGTATTGGATGAGTTTCTAAATAATGGATAAGGTAGGCTGACTTAAAATCAACTCCTTTATCTAGAAGTTCAACAACCCTAGGTGATAAATGGGAGTAATCAAGATCAACTGGGATATTACTACATGGGTAAAATGATTCTAATTCTTAAGACTGCAGGACTGAAGATGAAGAAGAAGATGGTTGGTGTCCCTTTTTAGAACTGGCTTTTCTTATAATCAATTCAGAATCTAACAGAGGTTTAACTATGTCAGCTTCTGAACGAGATCTAGTATGTCTATAAGGTGCCAGCTTGGGAGTGTGGAGTCACCTAGGTGAATGATTTTAACCCTTATAAACCTTTAATCACCTTTAAAGGAAAGAATGAATGAATATCGTTGTCCCAAGGGAAACTTAAATGAAATTCGAATCCCTACCAACGGCGCTAGTCTGATGTTGTACCACTGAGATAGTAGTAGGTCAGCTACCAATGCTAGAGAATCTAAAATAATTGTTTTGGGGTTTTTGGTCTTAATTTTGGAAGACCAATGAATGAATAAAAATGTATAATTGAAGTAATTAATCCTTTTGGTTATATTAATACTTTAGCAAAGGGCTGCTATAAAGCATTACACAATGATATAGATAAAAAATAGTGGTGAGTAGAAGACAACAAAAAATATGATTATCACAATTTCCATACTGTAAAACAGAACAATCATAAGTTGGAAAACCTTCTAAACTACATTCCAAAGGTTCAAGGTAATATACTTAATACAATCTCTTAATAGATGATCACTTCAGGAGCTTATAGGAATCAATTAAAACTCTCATTGTTCCTACCTATATATCTCTATAAGTTATAAGCATATGAAGAAAAACATGATGATTGAAAAACTAGAAAAACTTACAGGATAACACAAACTGGGTAAAACCAGATTTGGAATACTTTCCTTTGTATTAAGTTTCCAGAAAGACTGAGTACATCAAGTGTCTACAAAAGCTTCCTTCAAAGGTGGCTTCTAGGTTCAAACTAGTATTAACAGTCAATACTTTACAAGCAATGAGCTATGAATCTTGAACTCCGAACCCATAACATCTCGAGAAGGCAGCTATTTATACAATGATAAAACTAAAATGATCTCAAAATTGTTTAAGATTTATTCAATTAAAGTAAAAGATCTTCATGCAAGAAGATAGGGGTAGCTCTTGAACTGCTTCTCGCTGTCCCCTTTTTTTAGGTTGTGTTGGCTTCATTTGTTTGATATTTTGCCATTTATGTTGCTTTGTTGTTTGTATCCTTCATGCTAGCAGGTTGCTTCGTTTTGATCTTTCATCTGACTTCTTTAAACTTTGTAACTCTCTTTTGACCCTATTGAGTAGATTTAATTGTGCATTTCAGGCTTTACTGTGTTTTTCAATAGTAAACCACTCATGTTTGTCTTCAAACTCTTATGCAAGCTTGTGTTTGTAAACCTGGAACAACAATATTTTACCTGCAAAACACATAAATCATTAAGAAAAACAAGGTGATAGAGGAGGTCTTCAATGGATTTATGTGAGCTTGAAAGGATATCGAAAGGAGTCCAGGGCATATCGGAGGGTAATCAATGGATTTAATGGCCACAAATGCATAATGGAGTTTACATTGTGTAAAACAGGCAAAACAGAGAAAAAATGGGTTTTTATGCGTTTAATGGAAAAAAAGTTACTATCCGGCGAAGGTGAACAGTGGTGGAAAGAGTATGGAGGGATTAATTATTGCAGGAATGGCTTAATTATGGTTAAAAGTGTGATTAGTGGTTTTAGTAGAGTTTTGGGTCATTTCTTTGTTTAAATCGAAAAGACAATTTAACATAGAAAGCATTCACAAATCAATATATGGCGGACTTGAAAAATATGAATTCGAGCGGATAATGACATCAGGTCCGGGTTTATATCTCATATCACAATTGGAGTTAGGTGGGGGTAGGCCCATCGCATAGGAATGCAATAAGGGCCAAATGCGATATGGCGGTGAACTGCAATATATATTTGGTCGGGTCCAAGTTTCCATCGAATATTAGAAATCACAGTGGTGGGAGGTATATACGTCGGACGGGATGTGCAGTAAGGCTAGATGGGATATGGCGGTAATATGTAATATATATATGCATTAGGTCTGGGCTTCTATATCGCAGTCGAGGATCACAATACATGGAAGGTTATGCTATAAGCGGGACTACGATGGAGGGTGAATGTGAAATTCAATATATTATGATATATAATGATGTCGCGTCTGGACTTCCCATCGTATATCGCAATCAGAGTTTTCAATGTGGGGAGGGTTATTTATATGAAATACTTGCGATCCCACCAATGCGATATTTTTATGAAATACATAGTTTTATAACAAAACTAAGGGTTTTCGAGATATCTAAATAAATGGAGTTAATATATACGGGAAGGAAACTTTTTAAGGATTTATTACATTAAATTAATGTTAATATGAAATATGATCATAAAGGGGAATGCAACTATGTATAATGCTTTTTAATGAATGATTTGACTTTTCGTATAAATATTTATACCTAGGGTAAAGTTATTTTTATGGGTTTTTGTGTAAAAATGGATTTTATGAAAATGAATGAATATGAATATATGAAGGAGAAATTAGTAAATATATGAATGAATGGAGATGAATGGGAAGTTAATTACTTGATCAAGTAGACCTTCATTTGCCTTGTATAATTGCCTCATGAGCATAGAAATATGATAAATATTCATTTTTTCCAATCAACCATCAATATTCTACAACCTTTCCCTACATACCCTTTGCTTATACTATCATTTTTTCGTTCACTTAATGGGTGCATTTAAGCTAGCAAACCCTTTTCCGTTCTTTTTATTTAGCAAAAACAAACTATCTAATTCTACACTTATAGCCTCCAAGGGCTCAAATTAAACTAATGAGCACCTTATTATTCTCTACCTAACTACTGATCTGCCAAGATTAAACAGTTTGGCCAAATCTTTATTCTCTAACTGTAACATTAAATTTAAAACATGAAGTAGTTAAGATTAAACTATTTGATTGTCATGGGTTTTGGCATTTAAAACAAGCTGCACACAACAATTATTTTGCAAAAACATAGTGGCATTTAGACTTGCTCACTTTCAGAGTTTATTTGTTTTATTTTATTTCTAACCTAACATTTTCTTTTTGCCTTGATTTTTTCAGAGCATCTACCAGACATTTTCTTTGATATAGACATCATTATCAAGTTTTATTTTTCAACGAACATTTTATTCGCTATTGTTATGTCCATATCCTAACTTAACATTTCTTCAAATATTCTATCTAATCAAAACCAAAAAATGCTACAAAAACATTCAAAGAGATCGCGATGCAACCAGGCGAGATGCCTTGGGAACTAGATCATAGACTGAAATGTACAATCCATGCAACCAACATGAACTTGACAGCTGGACAACATTGCAAGTGATTTGTGACTTTGCTACTACCACACTTAAGGAGTGCGCTGTCGCAATAGAAGATAACAACTCAGGCAGAGACCTTGGAGATTTCCATGAGACTACATGAGACCTTGATGCAGGATCCTAATCTAGGAGTCTAGCAGATCCATGTGCAGCTGAAGAATTTGTGCCTTGATATGCAAAGTCTGAAGCAGGATAGGACCGATCGACTAGAGGTATGCGAGGAGGTTTGGTGCTTGAAATGCGAGAATCAGAGTCTTGACAAAGAACATTGCCTGATCTTTACAAATTGCCTTGCAAGAGGAGGACTGATGCCTTTAAGACCAGAAGCTCAAGAAGGACCTAGCACATTTCCTGCTTTATGGTGCACTATCTGTCAATTAGTCAAAAAACATGCCACAGATAACTACCACTTGTTATAGAAGTATGTACAAGCACTGCAATAGTTGTTTTAGAACTTTTGTAGGTCATTAGGACATGATGAGCGTACTTGCAAGAGCTATGAATTAATGATGGATAGAACTCCCACCTACAGGGTTCAGACCAAAACATGGCCCCTTGACTAGAATGCAAGGATGGCATGGACAAGGTTGAGGCAGAAGAGGACATGGTAGAGTTCAATGATAGTTTATTTGCTACAATTGTGGAGGAACAAGGAACTATGCCCGTGATTGCACTAATCCAACACGTCTATCGTTCAAGTATTATGAATTATTTGAACATGAAACAAAAGACTATCCTACGCTGATAGCTAGGATATGTGACAAAGGAGTGCTACCACCTCCCCCGACTCAGAACCTGCAGATGATGATATTTGAACTGTGCGAGGAAGATCCAAACATAAATATAGTACTCCAAAGTGGAATCGCAATGAGAGATGACAAACGGAAGCAACCAGAAGATAGTACATGAGTTTGCAAGGCCCTGATAAAAGAGGCTGAGTTTGACTTGGAGCATGCTCGAGAAGCCTTTATGGAAGCTAAGAAGAGCTTCGCTGAAGCCTCCACTTCAGGAAGAAAGGATAAGCCTGAGTCGGAGATGGACCCCTCTATGTTCACAACTTTCCTAGAAACTGGTATTAAGTTACTGCGTGAAGTAAGGCCATGAAAGGGCTACAAGAACTCATCAATAGATTCACTGGAACTAGGCCAGGTGAACCGCATGTAGTGCGAAAGATTGGCAAGCATAATACAAGTATGGGATGGGAGATGAGACTGACCGCGTAAATAGGAGAGTATGAAATGGATCAGGTCATTTTAGACTAGGGGTCAGATGTGAATGTCCTACCAAAGTAGATTTGGGAGCGAATGGGGAGACTTGTGCTGTAATGGTCTCCAATTTAGCTAAGAATGATGATTAACAGAAAATCATACCCATGGGGCAGCTACAGGGAGTGACCATGGATATTGAAGGAGTGAGCACGCTAGCAAATTTTGGAGTAAGAGATTGTAGATGACAACAATCCCTACCCTGCACTCCTAGTAATTGACCAGGCTACTAATATGATTGAAGTAATCAATATGATGAAGCAGAAGATGAATTTTGAGAAGAAATCATTGCACATAATAATAAAACTAGATCCTGCTGAAGGATTGCGCTATACGGAACCAGTCTGTGATTATGAGAGTGATGATGATCTAGACTGCATCTATAAGATAATAGCGCGAGACCAAGATTCGGTGAATCCCACTATGGATTGATGAATTACGTAGGAGCATGAGAGTTCCTACACTTGATGAAGTAACTACACTGAATTGCAACATGATAACCTGGTTGTTGCACTGCGTGTCATCAAAGGAAAGAAATCTGCATATTTATGATGGTCTAAATGAGGTAGATACCTTTTTGGATGCATTTGAAAGGGAGCTGCTAGAAAAGCAATGCTTCCAGGCCTTGGACTAGGCACCACGCGCTATGTCCGTAAGATGGTGGGGTACGCATAGCGGAAGGTTTGATGATTGGCACAAATGTAGGAGGATGATGAGAGCACGATTTGGGAAGCCTAGGATGTGACTAACAAACAAGTACGATGGACACGATGATTGGTGCATGCATCTAGCAAAATGGATGCAGGCCTATGGAGAAAAGCCCAAACCTGAGTGGGTGCAACTGTTCTATCATACCTTGGATGTTATCCCAATCAATTTGTATATAGAAATAGAACTCCACCATGGGACAAGAGAATGGGATATCCTACGTGAAAGATTGATGATGACATTCAATTTTGAGGATGGGTTTGACAGTATTGATGAAGCGCTATAAGAGGTGAAATGTTATGAAACCAGCTCAAGAAAATATAGAAAAGATAGATCAACGCCTTAGAATTCAGCCTCTTCGAGGGGGAAACCTCCTTTACATTACATGAATGAACAATTCTTGGATGATACAAATGAAAATACCTCCTTTCTATATATAG
>APFE030608878.1:0-10058 GCA_000404065.3 Pinus taeda | reverse complement strand
GAGCTTCCTGCAGCTTCTCGATTGCACCCAGTTTTCCATGTTTCATGTTTAAATAAGGTTATAGGTGACAAGCTCCTAGTTCAAACAATATTGCCAGAACTTGATGAGGAAGGAAAAATTATATTCGAACCGGAAGCAGTCATAGAAACAAGAACTCGACAGATACGAAATCGATCAATTTTAGAGTATCTTATCAAGTGGAAGAACTTATCCACTGAAGGTTCCACATGGGAGGATGAGAATTTTATGCAGAAGTATCCAGAACTACTTAAGCGTTGAGGAAAACATTTTTTTGAAGGCGATGGGCATGTTGGGTCGCTATAATAATAGTGATTACCCCATTAATATTGTAGTTATACCCCTTATTAATATTGTTGTGCCCCTATTTCCCCCATATTGTTATTACTGTGCCCCATAGAATCCCTCTATTGTTATTTTTGTGGCTTTATATTATTATTGTGTGGTCGGCTGGTTTATATTTTGACTGCTTAGACTCCTATATATAGAAAGGAGGTTTTGTCATTTGAATCATCCAAGAATTGTTCATTTATGTAATGTAAAGGAGGTTGCCCCCTCGAAGAGGCTAAATTCTAAGGCGTTGATCTATCTTTTCTATCTTTTCTTGAGCTAGTTTCATAACAGACGGGGACTAATCCTTCTTTGAATCAAGATAGATTTAGGATTTACTTTCTATTACTTACAATAGATTTGAATTTAGTTTTAATTATGGAATACTAGAACTCCTCTTCCATAAGGGGTGAACTTTAGAGTTGTCTGGCTAAGCCATTAATTCATCTTAAGGATAAATTTCTTGCATGAGCTCTACAAGAAGGAAAATCAGATGTCTCTTCTCTATTGGCAAGTAATGAACATATTATAATATAGTAGACATAGAGAGAAGATAATTGGACGTAGTTCAATGAGTCAGAACCAACATTCCAAATGGGGAAGAAGTTTCTTTAATTTCCAGACCGAGTGGTCTTCCTAATAATTTTGACATTATCATTTTGTAAATCAACCTTTTTGGCAATAGGAGGCCCTGATGAGTTGTTATCTTTTGGATATTTTGTATTTTTAAAGTTTTTAGTTGATCACAATCACCCCTCTAAAACTTCCAATTTGGAGTTGTATCTTGGGACATGCATTTTCCAATAATCCATCATAAATAGTAAGACACTTGTCAAAGGTAAAATTTAGTAGTAAGAGGGATGTCTCTACATTTTATCATGCCTTGCAATATATTCTATATTTTACAAATTCTACCTTTCATGATATTGATGAAGGTATTTTGTGCAAAAGTTTTTCTCTTAGATTCTCGAGAAAAGACATAAGATGGTGTCAATCTCTTCAAGTTCCCTCTAATCATAGTTGGGATCAATTTATGACAAAATTCTTTAATAAATTTGATAGTTATCATTTTGAACATGTATGTGAAGAATTTGCATATTTACGATGGTTTGAAAATGAATATTTTATGGATTTTACTCTTAGATTTCAATTAAATTGCTTAAGATTCAAAGCTGAAGATAAACCTTTAGAAATGGAATTGACGGATTGGTTTGAATATGTTTTCTCTTTTTCTTGCATTCCAAATAAAAATGAGTCAATTACAAACTTTCATGAATCTTCTTCAACCTTTATTAACATAATTGATAATTCCAATATGGAGGTGCATACCAATCATGATGAAGTTGCCTCTATAATGTATGATCAATTCCCTCATTTAGTACACACCTATTATAGCATTAATAATGATCACAAGGCTTTCTCTCATGTTAATGAAACACAATCACAAAGCTTGGAAAATTCTGCTAAATAGGGACAAGAATATATGAGTAATAATCTTCAAAATTAATACAAACAACCAGTTAATATATCAACAAGCACGAGTAGAAATTGAAGATTCTAATAAAATACAACATTTCATAGAAGTTTCTTAATTTTGTCAGTATGATCAAATGCTAAGTTCACTCCAACTAAATAACATTATTCAAGGAATCAAAGTTAGCCAAGTGAATGATATGGAATATAAAATTTGTAATGAATAAAACATACAAGATAGTTTCATATTCATTTCTTCAAGTTCATATTTGTCCCTTTGTCCTAATATTTTCAGTGATAGTAATTTATCCCCTCTTTGCATTAATATTGTTCAAAAAATAGAATGGTTTATTTAAATGAATTTACTATTAGTTTTTAACAAGTAAAATAAAACATTATTTATAATTCTTTCAATATTGAAGAACATGTGATCAAAATTTATTCCTGTTTTGATGCATCATATCGTAATAAAGGGAATCCTACTGAATGTCATGCAATTATTTGTGATGATTACTCTGAAATTGAGGATGTTAATTTATATTAATATCCATTAAATCCTCATGATCAAAGTCATATTATATTTAGAATGTAGAAAACTTCCATTAATAAATTGTTCCAATAAGTTATCATTCTCAAACCAATTCTCATTTTCATGATTACATAATTCAACAATCCATCGCAATTTATGATTCCTATGATGATCCAATTCTCACTCTTGTTCATGATCTAGAATGATTCTCTCTCCCACAAGTTATTGCCAATAATCTCTCTAATTCTACTATTTTGACAAGTTCTTGTGAGAAGCAGATTGTTTCAAATGAGTCCCAATTGTGCCATAACATTAACTGTAACAATAATGTAAATTATGAGTGGATTTCATTATTGTTCCTTTGCTTATTTTGTTTGTTTTCAAATTTGATTCTATTGGCAATTTTCACTTTTTATATGTCATTTTCTAGCATGATAAACAATTATGTGTTGAAAATTTACAATATTCATTACTAAAATGTGAAGAGGAATCTCAACATTTAGATCATGGTCATGAAGAGTTGTTGATTTTCCAATTCCATCGTAATATCATATCAGCTTACTTTTCCTTCTAGAGTGCATCTTCAACATGAGTCAACACTTGTGATTCCATTGATCCAATATGATCATCAATATAACACATTTGAATATCTTTTCACATATACACTAAGCATCCATCCACATTCGTGATCCATTTCAGATATGTTTGGAAGCTTCATGTTCTCAAAAGATTGCTAATAATTTATCTTATATACATAATACTAATGGTTGTTTGACCTCTCTCCCATTTGACTTATTCCTATCTCCAATGAATATTCAACATTATTTTTATTTTCCCATAGATATTTTGTTTGAAGGATATTTCTAGGATATAATGTTTGTAACTAAACCTTTTGTAAATAAGATATTTTTTGTAAATATGTTGGCAATAATTGTACATATTTATTACAGAAACATTTGGGCATATCAATCCCATAATTTATACCAGTAATTTTAGGGATCATCTAATGCTAATTCAATTGTTATATGCCCTAGAAAAGTCATCACTTTGAATGCCTCTTTTCCTGTGAGTTTCTTGGCTTGAAGCCCTCCAGAAATGCCTCCTTGAGGGACCAATTCAGCCTTGGTTGGGTAAGTGCGCTTCAGTGTAGGTAGGCCCATGTCAGGGTACTTTCTAGAGAACTTAGGCCCACCTTTACTTGCGTTGGGCGAGGTTGAGCGAAATCATCATAGGGTTCTAGGAATATTCTTATCTTCTAGAGCCATCTAGAAGATTCCCACACTTATCATCTCCTATGAGCTCAAAATTGGATAGGGAATGAGTGAAGTAACCTCCGATCCTCTCATACCTTCCTCCATAGAAACTAACACTAAGTTTGGAAGGCCATTCAATACCCTCATTTATGACCAAACCTTCTCCATTTTCCTATAAATTGAGCGCTCATCTAAGTGATGAGGGGCTAGAATTTGAGAATTTGTAAGGAGATACTATTGGTGTGAGGTTAGAGATTGTGGGCAAGTATTGTTATGCTACCTGAGTGTTGTGGTTTTGATGTGATGTTGGTTGGAACCCAAGCTGGAAGAGTGGAAATGGATCCGACTTCATGGTTGTAATTCTTCCTTCTACTTAATAAATCTATTTACACCTTTTCCCATATTCTTTCCTTTATGTCTGATGAGTATATGTGTAAATGATTTTGATCCCATTTTCTTATAGTAGATAGATATCTTGATATGATTGGTTTTTGTCTTTTGTTCATGATTGCACGTACTTGTCGAGAGCAAATAAGTTTGAGAAGGAGCGATGGGAGCCAAACAAAGGAGACAAAGTGAAGTCAAAATATAACAAGTAGGTCCCTTTTCTTATTTATCTTCTCTAGGAAAAGGTTAAGTGCTTTCAATCTTTTGTTCTATATGTAGCTACCCATCTATGGAAATTGTCTTTATTCGTAGATGCCAAATTCCACATAAAAAATTGGCGAATCCACTGGGGAACAAGCATCATTCCGAGTAGTTTACCTTCATCCTAGTACACCCTAGTAGACTTTACTTTCTTCCATTGATCTTGTTTCAGCCATTTTGAAGAGTTTTTTTGTTAAAATTATGGTTGAAAGTCCCTAGGACAGCCTCTCTGGAACCAGTGCAGGTTTGGTCTAGAGACAAAGAGTTATAGAGCACCCCTGACTTGAGGATAGTATGCTAAATCACACTTCCTCCCATTCAAGGTTGCATTGATCCTCTTTAGGTCAAAAAATCCCTCCTTTGACTTGATTTTTCCCAAATTTCCTTCTGTTTCTACTTGCTAAAAGATCAATGATGTTTGTGTCTCTGAAATCAATTTGTGTTCCTTTGCTAGCCCTACTTTGGCTTTGATTGTTTATTGTTTCTTAAAATAATTCTTTATCACTATCAATTCATTGTCAAAGTTAGTTTATAGTCAATTAATCTTTATTCAAAAGAAACTGTCGTAAAAGTCTTCATTTCATTCGAAACTGAATTGTCATAAAGTCTTCATTCTTGGAAAAATATTGATTGATTGTATGTGCATTAGTTTGCTTTTGTTCATATGAGCATTAAGGGAATTGAAAAGAAAAATTTTCATCATCCATTGAAAATGTTTGTGTGTGATCATAGGAATAGTTTAGGGAAATTGCATTAGATGTATTTTTTGTTCTTTGATTAAAAGAATCTGATTTCTCTAGCCCTACTAGCTAAGGATTTCATTGTTAAAATTGAATGAAAGAATTCTTATCATATTAGTTGCATTCTGGGAATTTGAAATACATCACATGGTGAAACTTGAAAGGAAAATTATTAATCAAGATCAACTTAAAATTAACATCAATTAACCTAATGTAGTATTGTCACCTAACACAAAACATTTAGAGGTTCAAGGTTAGAGATATATTACAGCATCATAAAACATAGCAACACTCACTAACTTGTTTGTGACACATTCTGAGTGTCATACCTCTTTCCACGTACGTGAGTATATCATAGCTCATCCATGTAGCTTCGAGTATATAGGGTGTTGTTATAGTATGTAAAGTATAAAGGAATGCTCTCACTGTGCAGTCTCACATTAGACAATGCTAATATAGATTGAGCCTACACATACTTCTGGGCATATATGGGAGGACAACACTAGATTTCTACCCATCCTTAGGTAATCGAGTCGGCTGCCTTGTACACTGTGATACACCAAACACAACATTCAAGGGTATTGTGTGCCCGTACATCTCGGTTCATTGGGAGGTATTGCAAAGTTTATAGTTGCTTTGTAAAATTTTGCCTAGCTTACCCCTTTTTTGTTTATTTATTTTTGAAATAAAATAAATCATCAATCATGGAGGAAAATCAACACTTACCCCATCATTCATGGAGAGCAGTGACTAAACCGCCTTTATTGCCCGAAGCTACACATACCTTGTCGAAGCGGTCTCATTTGACTGGATCCAGTACTTCACAAACTTTTGGTTCTTCATGTCAATTAGAAGAAGCACCTGTACTGGTAAGTACTGTGACCCTAGTTACTCCTATAGTTACTGGTACATTTGTTACTGAAGTAGAATCTCCATGATTACTTGAGGAGGCTAGAACTGAATCTAGTGAAATAGTAACCCAAGTTGTTCAGCAACAAGTTGATTCTCAATATAAAGTTGTTCAACAAGAAATTACTTCTGAACATGAATTTTTCCAACCAGAAGTTGATCTTGATCATATCACTATTCAATCAGAAGTTACTTCTAAACCAAAAGTTGTTCACAAAGCCCAACCTGAACCTATTCTTTTACTAGAACTTTTGGATCTTGAAGTTGAACAATCGAAAGTTGTTACCATACCGGAACAGTATCGATCGATACATCCTCAAACATTTGTAACTGTCGAGATTTCATCTTTACCTCAAGAATAAATACTAGAAATCTATTAAGGACCCGATAGTAAAATCCTTCCACCTCGTTTGATTTCAATAGAAGAGGAACCTGTGGTAGAATCATCGATAACTCCATTCCATTTTGGAACTAGACTTTATCTATATCCTGAAACTGCTCATTTTACTGCTCCTTTTGATCTTGATTACTTTGATACACCTATTAACTCATTAGGAAAATTATTTGGAAATTTGAGTATGGGAGAGTCAACATCCCAGATTGTACCATATGTTACAGCTATAGCATAATCTTTTGTTGCAACCTTTTGATGTTTACTACAACACATGAGTCACATTTGTATGGAGTTCCATCCATCCCATCAGGCTACCAATCTTTATCTGGAACCCACTCAAGTGTTTCTTCTAGTCCTTGGTCTTCACCAATGTCCTCTACAGGAATTTTATCAGGTTCCTCATTAATGGCTACTAAACAGTTGGACCCATCAAGTTCATATCAAGCTGGTTCATCTGGTTGCTGTCCTATATATCCGCTTTACACTAGACTACCCCAATAAAGAGAATGATATGCACATTCTCCTTATCCTCCATTTTCTTGGGGGAAACCATATGTTAGTATGCCATCGTCTTTAGGTCAACCTAGAATGATTGTTTGTTAGTGGCAACCAACAATGCCTGTTCAACCTAGGATAGTGTATCGATCACAACCTTTGTAATTTGTCTCATCCATACCTACAATACATGTTGTTACAGTTTTACCGCAGTCACAAGCTCAGATTGTTGTATCTCAACCTGTGTAAGCTAGTCCTTCAACCTTAAGCCCCCATGTTTTAGGTATACAGATCCATCCTTCTCAGGAAGATTTACAACAACCACTTGTGTCTAGAGTCCAACAATTTTAGGCTAGTTTTCCTTTTACTAGAATGATTCAGACTTATATTGGTTTAGTGTATTCACAACCTGGTAAATTTTACATTAGTGGGAAACAATCGTTAAATCAACAACCATTGTATCAACAACAACAACAATTGCTTCAACAACCTTGGCATCCCCAATATCAACAACAACAATTCCAACAATACCAACCTCAACATGGACTTGGTCAACAAGTCTATGTTGGGTTTGGTCAACAACATGCTTACCCAGGTCTTGGTCAACAAGCTTACGTTGGGTTTTGACAACATCAAATGTATCTTGGTTCTCAACAACAACCTTACACCGGATTTTCTCAAGAAACTTCCCATATCAAGGTTACCAACAACAGGCACCTTATGCTAGTATGAACAGGACTATTGCCCAGGAAATTCCATCTTACCCTAGATATGCTCAACCTAACCTCAATAGACAACTACCTTTTCTTACAACACTTGAGTTACCAAATCTAAATCAGCTCACCAATGACCCAATTCTTTATGCACCTTGGTGGATGGTGATTCCTCATAAGTTATGTTCTAATATTCTGAAATTCAATGGAAACCTTGGAGAAGACCTATCCAACCATGTCATGAATTTTCATTTATGGTGTTCATCAAACTCCTTGAATGATGATTCTATTAGACTATGCATTTTCTAGAGAATGCTTACTAGCTCGATTGCAAAGTGGTACATTGAGTTACCATGAGATTCTTTTGATAATTTCACTACCTTATCTACCACAGTTTTAACCCACTTCCAGTTACCCATACGATATGAAATTGAAATGGAACTGTTAACCAAATTCAAACAGATTGCTACTACTTATATCTCTGATAATATTCGTGAGTGGCGTCGTCAATGTTGAATGGTTAAAACATATGTTCCTGATCAACTCTTAACTAAATGGTTTAGAAAATCCTTGTTGCCATCTATGACAAAGGATGTGGTGAAAGGTGGAGTTGTCACAGAAGAGCAAGTAATTGCTCGTGCCTGATATTTGGACTTGATTTATACACATTCTGGCATGCTTTATGACAAGATCCCAAATGCATCCCGACCAACATTCATTGTTCCTCCTCCACCATCGTGTAAGGATTCTCATGTCAAGGATAGTGTGATTGGTTCTGCGAACACCAATGGCAGGTAGACCATCTGGTCAAACACTTTCCATTTCTAATCAAACTACAAATGCACTTGATAACACTCTTGCTTCCAAAATCAATGTCATTTCATCTGACAAAGGCAAGAATGAAAAGCAACTAGGAGGAAAGAAGAACAGGAGAAGAAAGAACAAACAAAAATAATTCCCAAGAGAAATCATATGATTCCTCTCTTTCAGCTACGAAATCTCATTACCCATGTTTAATCTCTAATGATGAGCACTTTACGTGAGATTGTCCTCACTGCTTCGAAGTCCTAAAGCTTTTGAATACTTCTAATACATCTATAGTGTTAACTCATCCTTTTACGAATCCAAAGACACATATGGTTGGTACTAACCATGCTTCCACTTCCCAAGTTCTTATGCTATCCATCTCTAAGTCAAAAAATGATATTTTGGTGTCAACACGAAGTAAAAATTATGGAAATCAACCATCACTATCGAATAACCAAGCTGATAAACCTAATCCTTTGACCTCGACTTCATCTGATCCTTTTCCACCACCTATTGCACAAGAGTTGACAATAAAACTGCCTAAGGGAGTTATACATAAATCAACATTTAGTCCTCAAGCTCGAGCTACACAAAATTATAACATAGTAGAATATTTGGCTCAGTCACCTTCCACTATGTCATTGCTTGAGGTGATTTAGAATTATCCCTCCCAAAAGTAGTCTTTGCTATTAGCAATTGGTGGAATTGATCCAACTAATTCCAATCTTCTTGTTTTCAACCATGCTGGTTATATGCCACAATTACCAACACAATTAGCATTCTTGATTCAGGTAAATGCCTTGAATAAACTTATTTTCCGAACTAATATTGATGAGGGGGCATCTACTTGTATTATGTCTATGAATTGCTAGAAAACACTTGGCTCACCACCTTTGCCACATTCACCAACAATGTTAAAAGCTTTTGACAGTCGCACATACACGCCTTCTGGAATATTAAGTAATCTGCAAATCGAACTAGGAGGAAAAATAGTAATTGTTGAAGTTGAGGTTGTTAATGGACCCCTTGACTAAAAAATTTTGCTAGGAGGACCATGGGTTTATGCTATGGCTACTGTGGTTTCTATGTATTTTCATACGATTGCATTCCCTCATAAGGGTGGAATCACAGTTATCGACCAACTTGCCTTATTCACCTCTAGTTCATAGGCCACTAGAAGTATTATGTTAGTACACATAACCCCACTATCTCTTAAAAATATTGGTGTAGATATCTTTAAATATTCTTCCCTAATCGGTACTTTTTCAGTACCACCACCATCAAACTTTGCGGAAGTGGAAAAAGTTGAGACTTGCAACATGATATGTTCCACTTCATCTAACTTAAGGGAGATTACCAAAACCTCTAATGTTGATAGTAGTAAAGAAATCATGTCGCTAAGCCCTAGTGAGCTTGCATAGCAATCAATCTTTTTGGCTTGTGTGACAAAACCAAATCCATCTTCGTCAATTGTATGGGTAGATCATTCATTAAAATATGGTACTTCTTCTAATCTTTTTTCACCTATATTTTCTACTATGAAGGAATTATCCAATCAATGTTGACAGAAGGAGAACCGTCGAAAGATTATCGTCATTGTTCCCATATTCCGAATCACATAAAATATTATTCAAATTAACTTAATCATCCTTCATTTGTAGATTTCCTTTTGAATTATATTTTCATAGATACAGTAGACTCTGAGTGAAACTTGTCAAATATCGAGGAAATTGTTTCTATCAATCTTTT
>APFE030608874.1:32824-60206 GCA_000404065.3 Pinus taeda | reverse complement strand
CTTGACAATTGATCATGTATCTTATTGGCAATATATTTGGCATAATTGTACTTCATAGCAGGGGGCTTCACAAGGCTATATGCAGAGAGCATGACCAGCATAGTTAGATCAACATGCTTATTTGTAGTGAACCCCAGCACAGAGGTTAGCATATCTACCAGCAGCTTGCCAACCTCATTGAAATCTGCATAAGAAAAAGGAGGTGGCCCAGAAGACTGGCAGTCTGCCTTCATGAATTTCCTGGCTATTGCAGCAATGTCTGTGCTAGAGAGCTTGGAGCCCTCATCTAGAAAGTAGTTCATGGAGAAGGGGTATAGCAGCTGGGTCTGCTTGTAGTTCAGCATTTGGTTGATGGAATCTGGTGTTATATAAAAGAGGATGCCCTCAGATGGAGACTTCACAGCTCTGAGTTTCTGGTCATAGTTTTCTGCACAGAGGTGGATGACTTCAGGGAAAATGTTCACAGAAGGCAGGAAGTAGGTGGGCAGATTGGATTCCCAGATGCCATACAGGTCACTGTTGTCCAAGTGACTGTTTCTTAGCTGGAAATATGTTTGTAAGTGATTCCTCTCTGCCACAAAGTCTGTAATGAGGGCATCCCTGTCCACCAGTGGCATAGCTTCCAGTTCTTTGTTAGGTGGATTTATAGGAGCTACATCCAGAGCAGATGGAGTGGCCATTGTCTGGTTTTCGCTGGATGTTTACTGGATTTCAAGCTTGATATAAATGCTGAGGAATGCTTGCTAATCTCTGTTTTGCAGTGAGCAGCTTGGCAGTGTAAGGAGGCTTTTACAGGTTTAATGAATTGTGGGGCACTCTTTTTTGAAGAAGCAGAGTTTGTTGAGCTAATTAGTTGGTTACTTGCAGGGAATTTCTTTAGCAGGGGTGAGGGAACTGCTAAATTAGTTTTCTAGCCGGTAGCTCGGCTTCTTCAATTGCTTTTGTGGTAAAATTGTGAATTTTACAGAGGGGCATGTGTTTCTTCAAGATTTTTGTCATGCAGGGGTTTTACTGGCTTCTTCAGTAAATTTCAGTGGTGAGTTTATCAATGGGGAGCTTTTGACAGAGTTTTTATGCGGGAAATTAAGATAGCGAAGGAGAACAGTGGGTAAAGAGGATGCCTGCGGCAAATACCTGGTTTTTATGGCGTGGGAGGCGTTTGCACCGGTCGAATTGCAGGTATTTGGGTTGATAATGGAGGCGGGAGCAACTTTGGTGGGTGGCTTTTGAGTTTTGACCGTTGCACGTTGATTTTTGCATGCAGAGGAGCTCCGGAAATCGTAAAAAACAATGTGAAATAACGGTTAATTCTCTCCTTTTTATGCATTTTTGGCATATTGGCGCCTTTTTGGTGATGATTTCATGCTGACGTCATCATGGGCCCGGGTACGGATGGGTGACATGGCAGGTGACGTTGGTGCCCAAGTGGCAGTGACACGGTGGCAGGGTGGATCGGGTGACGCGGTGGCAGGGTGCGACGTGGAGGCTTGGTGGCGGCAAGGATGGGTGACGTCATGCTGACGGGGGTGTGACTTCAGCGCGGGGAGGAGGTGGTAAGTGGTTTCCCCGGAGGGGCTTAGGGCGGTAAGTGGTATCGAGGGGGGGGGGGGCAGCGAACACCCCATTCGCCTGACGCGTGGCGGGGGTACGACCGCAATACCGCCCATCCCCCAGACACAAAAGGTTGGGCGGCTTGTGAAAAATATTGACCGCCCACCGATGGATGGGCGGGGCAGATGATCGTGCGGCGGGCGGCGATTATGATATGACGCCGCATTAATGCAAAGGGGACTCGCCAAATAATTTAATTAATTTGATTAAATCGGGCGCGGGGGTGGGTAGCAACGTTAGGATATGGGTTTTTACGGGTTTAAACGCACATTTTATTAAATGTTTTTATTTAAAACTTTATAATAAAATGGGTTTAGGGCGGAAAAAAAAAAAAGGAGTACATGGGTAAATGAGGGCGGGGTTTCAGATTTTTTTGGGTTTTAACCATAGTTTCTTGAAAGAAGCCATAGTTTGGGGACAGAGGGGTTAGTACCAACCCCACATAGGTTAATATTTCCTCAAAGAAGGGTTATATAGCTATAGTGCTGGGGGGAGGGTCTTTCAATAGATATTTTTTGGGAAATTTTTAATAGATTCTAATAGAATTAGGGAAAGGGGGAAGTTAGGGAGCTAAATAGTACATTAGTGGTTAATATGGCTTTATGAGGTGAATGAAGGGGTAAAGCTAAGTCCTAATAGGTAAAACTTAACTTAGGATTTTGAGGATAAACGAAATGATGAGAAAGATTTTTTACACAAAAAATGTGGCTTCTTTTCATGTTTGAACTTCATGGTTTGACCAAGTAGTTTGTCATGAAATGAAGTGGAACTGGACACCTGAGCAGATCTCAAGGCCCTTGGCGGTGTTAGTAAAATGAAGTTTGGGGGTGAAATAGGAGAAATTAGACATGCTTCCAATGCTTGTCCTCCACTCTCTACTTTTGATGCCAATACCCTGAGTGGCATGAGTTTTTGCACTTAGTAAGCCAATTGGTGATGGCCCTCCATTTCTGCAACCTTGCACTACTTACTCATCCTAGTAATCCTAACATTTTTTCTTCATTTAAAGTGGGTGCACTTGAATTAGCAGACCCTGATTGTCCTCTTTTTCTTTTGACTGCCCTCCTATCTAAAACCTACCCTTATTTCTTCCAAGGCCCCAGATTAAGCATTTGGGCACCTTTATTTCTCTACCTAGCTAGTCATCTACCAAGCTTGAGCTGTTTGGTCAGGGAACATTCTCTATTCTGCAGCAAGCAATTTAACCATGGCATGGTCCAGTTTAGATTATTGGGCCATCCATCAAGTATGATTAGCAGCAGTATTTGCAGGGCATGATACTGCCCAAAAGCTAGTAGTGGCATTTTGACTGGCCACTTTCCTGGTCTTTAATTTGGGGTTCATTTTCACTTTTCTCTTGACCACTTGATTTTCTTTCCTTTTGATTATTCTTTTAAAGCATACCCTCTTTTAATTTTTTAATGTTTATAGCATGTACACAAAATATGGAACCTTTGCAACCTACAATGATGAACATATTTAGCCCTTCCACTGTCAATCATGAAAGATGAAAACTATTGGTATAGGAACCTAACAGTGCCCATGATTGATATGGATTTTGAGGTTGGGGCCAAGGTTGTTGCCAAGAATTCCAATTTGGCGGGGGCTGAAAGTTCATAGGGTTGTTAAATCCTTGATTTTTTTGCCCCTGCCAAGGTCTTCTTGAAACAAAACAAAGGGATTCTATTGAATTTGGATCTTTTTGAAAGACAGCTTTGAGCCCAGGAATTGAAGGTCAATCCTTAGTCTCATGAGTTTCTGAGCAAATCATACATGTTTCTACAACTTTTGCATCCAAGGGGCATTCCCTTAGAGCATGTTTCTTTCTACATTTTGGGCAAAATATGGCCAAGGCATCAGCTTCTGTTTTCTGCTTCTTTTGTATTTTAAGGGTGTTTAGCTGTGCATTAAGGCTCCCTAGAATATCAGTTTTGAACTCATCAAGCATATTGCCAATCTCCACCCTACTCACTAATCCAGTTGTAGATTTGTTTGCTCTAATAAGAGAAGGATCTCTAGGCCCTTTCTCCGTTTTAGATTTTCCTCTCGAGAGATGGACACATAGTTCTGCTATGTCACGAAGTGGAAGTTGAGAAATTTCTCCCTTCCCCATCATGTTTAAAATATCTATCCATTCATCGCTAATGGTTTTCAATAGAAGGGCTTTCAAGGTTTCCTCGCCTAAGTTACTCATTTTTGCTCTCTTTAAGTTGTATTGAAATCTTTCAAGTAAATCCTCCAAGTTTTCATCTTCTTTTTGCATCATTTTTAGTACCTCATCTTTGTGATTTGTGGACATGAAATAGTCCAGGTATCTATCCAAAAATGTTTGTTTCATATCATCCCAAGTCCTAATAGATTGGGTAACTAATCCCATGAACCATTTCAAAGCAGCTCCCTTCAATGTTGAAGGAAACAGTTTGAGTTTTTGAGAGTCTTCCATATAGTCATAAGTTCGGCACACGACTTCAAACTGAAACAGTAATGTTTCAGGATCCTCACTTTGCAACCCATAAAAGTTTGGGAGGACAGATTGTGAAATGTTTTTCATTTTTGTATGGGTTTCCTCATTGACTATAGAGAATCCAAATGAGTTATTTCCTTCCCTATTTCCTCCATTATTACCTCTACCTCCACCATTGTTGCCTCTATTATTTCCTCTTCCTCTACCTCTACCCCCTCCTCCAAATCCATCTACTACTTCCTCTGTCATGATAGTTTCCTCAGAGTCTTCTGGTTCTTCTATCAATGGTGGATGAAAGAGAGTTTCTCCCTTTCCCTTTTCTTTAGGTGATTCTACTTCTTTGATTACAATATGTTCCCCTGTAGAAGTGAAGAAAGGTTCTTCTCCTAGATTAGATTTAGTAGATAGTGTGGGAGAATCCTCTAATTCAGCTGTTGCTCCTTGAATTCCAGGAATCCTAAGGTTGGGAGTAGATGGAGGTGTATTTTGTCTATGCATTGAAGAAGATGGAGTTGTAAAAATCGAACTCTTGGCCCTAGCTATAAACCTTCCTCTAGAATCTCTTGCTCTATGCATGTCATTTTTTTATTTTTTCTTTCTTTCAAGTTTGGCTAATAATTCTCTTTCTGATCTTCCAAATCACACTAGGTGCAAGAAGAGAGCATAATCAATAAATTATTGAACTAACGACTCTCTTTTCTGATCCTCCAGATCATGCTAGGTGCAAGAGGAGAGCATACTTCAAGAAGTTATTAGTTTTCCCCTTTTTTTTAAAGAAATTGGCTACCTAGTTACACTTCCCCAGCAACGGCGCCAAAATGTTTGGTCAATTTAGTGTGTCCTAAATTGCTACATTAATTAGCAATCCGAGATTTGTAAGTTTATGAAGTGTGGCACACTATATGTGCAAGATAACCTCTTTCTTACTTTTTGTCGTTTTTTATTTTTATTTTGTTTTGGGGGTTTTTATCTTCGTTTATCTCCTAATGTGAGTGGAAATCCTATTCCTAAGTCTCTAGAAGGCAAGTATGGATATAGGTTTTAGGCAATTATGTCCTTTATAATGGTTTCCAGAACTTAACACTTCATAAGGTCTTAGAACATACTAGTGATGAAAGTAATACTTGAACAAGAATGAAAATGTGCTGCTATTTAAATCAAAACAAATAATGAACTACTGATCATGAAACCATTATCTCTACTGTTGTCTAAATACAGAAAAATGAATTAAGCTACTGCACTCAAATAAATCAAAAACTGCATCCTAATAAAAGTAAAATCAATTCACATCATTCATAGTTCGATACCTCACCAGGTAGTCTAAGCTATGGCTTTCGGAGACACCGTCAATGACATGAGCAAGTTGATATCTAATTGCAAAAAAGTAAAACTAAAATCAAATCACATCAATCATAGTCCGATACCTCACTGGGCAGTCTAAGCTATGGCTTTCGGAGACATCGTCAATGACATGAGCAAGTTGATATCTAATTGCATAAAAGTAAAACTAAAATCAAATTACATCATTCATAGTTCAATACCTCGCCAGATTTTCTAAAACTATGGATTTCGGAGACACCATCAATGATATGGGCAATCTGATATCTAAACTAACTACTAAAGCAAGTGAACAAGACTGGAATCAAAGCATAACTGGAATTAAAACTAAGAAAAGCAAAGTTAGCAGAGAAGCTAATTCCATGTCACTAGTTATTGCAAAAACCGTAAGAATGTACTCGGGCCTACTCTATCCTGAAACATACACACACTAATCAGCGTTAACAACAATGTACAAAGCTTATGAAATTATGAATAGAAACGAGATGTTAATACCATGGATGAAATATATACACATGTGGATAACTTATGAAATATAAGCAAATGAAATGAGAAAACAATGCATAAAAAGTTACAGTAGTAAGAAAATGAAACCTCAATGTGCAGGGGCCCTCTGCACAGCCTTGGTGAATAGGCTATCAGTCAAGAATTATGCTCACGCAATCATTTAAAAATAGTCTTCTTTTATATTTCAAAATAGTGTTACCACAGTGGGACTAGTGTCACGGCACAACAACTTTAATAGCAAAATTACATTAAAAAAAAAGACTAACTCTATGCATATAGAAACGCGTTATTTATAACAAAAGCTTCATAATTGTTTTCTTGTGAAACTACGTCAATAGAGGACACGTAAAAGACAGCATCCATGGATTTAGCATGATGGTTGTCGTGATTCTTAAATCTATCAAAAGAGGTTGTTGGATTCACATCGTGGAGCAATCTACAGGTGGCAACATGACCCCAGGGATCCAGGAATGGCCACGAATCCTCCAGAATCCTTCACGTGTTTGAAAACAAAGTCCAGCTGCCGTAGGACTCTTACGTTGGACTATCCTTTGACCACCATTGACCACAGCTCTCCTTAATGAATCTAGCTAGACCAATAGGACCTGACCCATGTCCAGGTCATTTCTAACTTGCCCACGTGTCTAGTTTTGCCGACTGACACCTACAACCTATAGTTTAACAAAAACAACTGCGGAAAGTTGAACTAGCTATGGAAAGTGGCTGCATTCCGTAGCTCATAAGCAAAATCTAATTCAAATAGCAAACACAAAACATAGTTAGAAAACCACTTTAAATGCTCTTTTAGAATCAATATGCAATGATGTTGATAGCTTATGAGGTCCAGGTGGGTGGAAAAAGTCTAGGAAAATGTGTAGGAGATGTGTAGTTTCAGGGCTCAACAAGTATCATGCCTCCCAAATCCAGGTCGAGCATCTTTAAAATTTGTCCTTCACAATGGGGCAAAAAATCATGTGGTTTATAGAATATGGGAAGTGCAGGGAAAGATAACCAATAACGAAGCATACTACATTACACTTGTTGCAGGGTTAAAAGAGGCAAAAAACAATGGGGTGAATTACATAACAGTGCTGACAAACTCAGATTTAATCTGTAATCACATGGAAGGCATCTACAATGTTCGCGCAGACAATTTGAAGCCCCTCTATAGAGAGGCAAAAATCTGGAGTGCTCGATTTTATTCTTTTACAATAAATCACCTTGCAGAGATCCATAAAATGTCTACTAATCTAATGGTTGGAGCAATCTCAAGTGTAGATGTGGGTGCCAGAGATGATTCAGGATCATTGTTCATTCCACTGGCAAACATTGATCAGCACCAGTATAGGTCTCGACTATGTGTATACACTATGGTTGTCATTTTTCTTGGGATTCTCATACCGTGGTTCTTTCAGTAAAGAACTCGTTAATGTACTTTTTTTTCATTTTGTAATATCATTCACCTTAGATGTCCACTCATGTTATAACTGAATTCATGTGTCCAATTATATACATTATATTTGAGGTGAACTAATTATGCTTAACTTACTAGTGGTTCAGCGAAGATTATTGTAGCTCCATTTGAATTTAATTTTAATTTCAAGTTTCAGATGCTACCTCTTTAATACCGTCTTGATTTCCACCTGGATGGATGCCATGGGAATAAATGAAAGTAACAAAATAGGGTTATTTACATCTAGTTTGTTGGTTTTCACAACATTTAAAAAGTATAAGTCATTTTTGATGCAAACCCTAGCTATATCCATATCTATATGATGACAAGCCAGAAATAGTTGATGCGTGATCTAATGTGAGATGAAGAATTTCATACCATGAAACCCTCCTAGGAACATTGATGCATAATAATGACAAACTCTAACCTAGTATGAAGTGAATTTTCTTAGGTACATGGTTTGCCCTAGAATGATGCAATGTACGCATATATCAATGAAGCCCTACATGCCCATGATGCCTTTGAAGATGCCATAATCTTAATAAATAAAGAACACAAGTGAAGAAACGCCCATCTTTCAAAATTGCCTAAAAGATTGAAAATTATGGAGTCCCTAAACTTTGTCAAAATCATAATGATAAATTCTGCTTCAAAAAGCTTAATCCCCCATTTTCTTGACAATTGTTTTTCTTGACATGCCCCTTGTTCGTCACACCCACACTAATCTTCCAACTAGGACACCTTTCTTACATGCACAAGAAATTCTCTAGAGTCTAGTGTCCCATGTTTCCAGCACCGGAACCAAAAACTAAGGCTTTGGAATTTGCAAGAATGACACCAACAATAACAACTAGAAAGTTAAAGCATAATGGCCCATAATATTGGCCATCTCGTTACCACACGTCTAACTCAGCTAATGGCCATAGCTCATCATCTAATCAAGAACACTCACTATTGACTTTACACTAGAATCAACGGTGATGTGCGACCATAAAAGTATGCCATAAACCATATCAGGGAAGTACATCATCACCATCCATATTCATCAAAGTATAATGAAGAAAGATGTAACAAAATACCATGCTTATTAGCATATACACAGAAACTACAAGAATCTTGATGGAACATAGTAGGTTATCAAACATTTAGAACAATGCTCCATTTAGTATCCACACAATATGGCAAGAACCCTTCAATAGCATGCCAAAACTAATCAATGTTACCACTTGTAACAACCCAAAACTAGCAACAACCCTAAACTATTCAGAGCTCAAGTACTTGTACACCACTACCTGTTGAATGGCAATTTAGGTAACCTTTATAGCGTTTCATTACCCTGATGTACATGCATCTTTCACATCCAAACTAGTAAGTAAAGTAGAGTCGTTTTCAAAGAAACGTTACAATGAGTTCGAATCTCTCTTAAAACTTCCAAGTTTAAAATGAATATCACTTTACATTTGACCAAGTCAAATAATATATCTAAAATGGGGATTAATAACTCATGGCCAAGTCATATAATATATCTAAAAGGAGGATTACTCGTTGTACCATATAATTCATCTTTAGATCTTGTGTAATGCATAAAGAGGTGGAATACTGTGTTATGGAGCCCATGTACTATTATCACAAGCATCACTTTCATTTATATCAAGGTGTCAAGGTTATTTCTATATTATATGTTAATTAGAGTCTAGCAGTGAGAAGCTTGATTAATTCATATATCCTGAAGCCTTATGAATAATTGTATAGCTATGTTTCTATAGAGATGTAAAATTGGTTGTGTGAATGGCCTAGAGATGGCCCGTGCTCATGGTTTTTTCGAGCCAAGGCTAGTTTACATATGACATCACTATGTTTTCACAATCATAACAGATTATATCAGTTCATTTACTAAATGAACTAAATTATGGTGCATCCAGAAACAAGGTTAGTGTGATATGAGAAATTATATTCATTAGATTTTAAATCCAGAATGTTTCAGTGTAATGCCTTCTGGACCTATTTTCACAATCATAACAGATTAAATCAGTTCATTTACTAAATGAATTAAATTATGGTGCACCCAGAGACCAGATTAGTATGATATTAGAGCTTTTGTTCATTAGATTCAAATCCAATGTAATGCCTTTTGGACCCTCTTTGGTATATGGGTTGTTATCTATGTAATGTCCATAATAATTGCAACTTTTACAATAATACTGTCTTTCCTCCTCCTCAATGATTGAAGAACAAGGATCCATTAAGCTGCCAATATCCTCCATAGACAAGATAAACGCTTAGCTGTATAGCTAGTTACACAGATCAAACTTTACAAAAAAAACTCGTTGAAAAACCATGGTGCTTTACAAGCCTTATCTTCCCAAGCATATATTAAAAGAATACAATTTTGTATAAATATAGTGAAATATGCTACAAATTACAATGACATTTGAAAAACTCCATCACTAACTCTACTTTCCAAAGAAATGGGTGTCTCACTTGGATGAGGCTCACAAGACAAATAGCCATGGAACTGCGATTATAGCTTTGTTTCGAAGAATAGATAACTCTTGATACATAATATAGCCGAAAAGGTATCACAGTAACCAGATCGTTCTATAGGAAAGTGATCTAAGGTTAGACTTCACATCTGAAAACAAATGTAATATATTCTTAGTGTGAACAAGACTTTATTAGTTATGACTTCCACCTGTTTCACCTTGTCACCATCCTATACAAACTAGCTGATTCCCTGATCAGAGAATCTGTGAGATGGCTTTCCAAACAAACTTGGAAAGGTTGATTTTATTCACTTTCATGGACATCAAAAGACAACGATAACTGCAAGGATATGATGATTTTGCCATAAAAAATTAATAATCAACTCAAGATTGCGGTCAACTGCCACGCAAACTGCTAGGTGATGCCTGGCGATTAAGTTCTTGGAAACATGAAGCACAAAACAATTTAGAGAACTGATATTGTAGCATGTACTCTTTGCTTGAGTTTAAGTGTTGTTTGAGAATTCTAGAGGGCAGCGACAAACTTTCAAAATTTTGAGTGCATTCTTTAACTCAAAAATTCAAGAACAGAAAAAACCCAAAGCATAAAAATATCAAGGTTAAATGTCACAATTTGGAATGAGCTTGATTAGCATACCTCTGAAAAACGCAGGTGTCCAGGTTGTGTATAGGTTGACTTCATAATGGTTTCCCACTTTGGATCAGTAATGGATGCCTCTAGACCTTGTTGCTGCTTTCCAAGAGGACTTCATAATCTTGATAACCGTGATATTCGTGAATTTGGTGAGGGAGTCTGAGGCATGGCACGCCAAAGCCATGACTCAAAAGGAGACTTGGGTAGTGGATGGAAGGGTGGAGGTGGTGAACCACTAGCAGAAGCATTACTTTCAGATTTTGCATTCGAAGGAACCAAAGATTTGTTCTCAGCCAATATTTCAACACACTTGGTGGAAATACGCAGAGGCCAACCCTCCATCACAGGAACATCATTTATGTTTTTGTTTTCGACGTAGACAATGTTTTGTTCCTTGCTGTCTGAGTCATTATGCACACAGATTGCTCTTTCTGAACAATAGGGTTGTTCAGCTTTCAGACTTATAGGAACAATACTAGTATCAGTAGGCTCAAATTGCTTTGGTTTTAGAACATCACTCTCTTTACGTACTTCCAGTGAGTTCATGGCACCTATAAGATGGGTTTCAGAAACACAAATTCCTCGTTTACTCTCACTATCAGGTCCTCTGACATCAAAATTTGATTTGTTTCCTTTCACCACCTCATCATAATAAAAAACACCCCGCTTGGTATTTGAGCTTCCCATCTCATGTACAGTGTCAACCTGTAGAGCTTTCTCAATTGTTGGGCTGACTAAACCAGATCTCGTGCTATTTTCCAGAAAAAATGTCCTCTTCCAAAAACATAACTATTAAGTTCCAATATCATTGATCCCATTGCATGATCTCCTTGATTCCAAAGAAGGAATGTTATCTTCCTTCCCTGCGTTAGGAAAACCCAGAAACCCTACACCATCACTAAATGGTGACAGGGGTGCTCCATTTCTGTAAGGGGACATTCCACCTGATGTTGGTGTTCTCAATGTGTTAGAAGTTTGGGAATCACTCCCATATGATATTCGATGCATTAAACCATCCCCAATTTCAGGTGAAGCATTTGCAGAAAAACCTTTTAAATCACTTCCCTTCCTCAAGAAGGCATTGGATTTGTTCCGAGAGGAAGCCTAGGCGGTCGAGGGGTAGGAGAATTATGAGTAGCTCTCACATGTTCTTCATATTTAGGCCTCCCTAGACTTTGTTCCCACAAAAAAGGCACTGTTCCAAGATTCCTCAAAGGCCCTGATTTTAACTCTGATCTATATACAGGTGACTTGCCAGCCCAATCCAATGTACCATCCACCTTACAATCTACTGTTTCATTATCTATGGGTGAACTTGTGATTCTCCTCATAGACATAAGGGGTGCATTAAATTCCAACTGACCTTGAACCTTTGAATTACTTTTCTTCTCCATTGAACCTATCCCTATATTAACATCTGATACAGTCTGCTTCCTTTTTGACTTCCTGCATAATTAAGAAAAAAACATATTATATTAGAACATGCCCACAGTAAGCCAATCTCTTCTGCTCTCACAAAATTCAATATCTTTCCAGCATAGCTCTTGAAATTAAATCCCTGCGGTCTCTAATACTATACAATGAGACCATGTTTGTTTAATAGAGCAGCTGATCATTTCATGCCAACATCACTATGCAAGCAATCCTCAGAGGTTTTTTGTTGCAACTATAAAACCAACTAGACCTACTGAAGAATAGCCCAAAAGTCATATCATGAGGAAGAAAAGAAATAAAACCCCAAAATGAAACACTTTGAATACACTGACCAAAAGAAATGACAAAACCATAGCAAGAAATAGGTAATGGCAATTGTTTGATTCCTCCCCTGAAAGGAAGGCTACAAAGGATTTTAGTTGCAATAACAAACATGAAATCATAAATCATCTTTCAAAGTAGCACTATCCAATCCTAGCATGGCTCAAACAATCTGCAAGGCAAGATCAGTTTCAACTGTCATTGAATTTTGAGCAATTGGGTTATTGGCCATAACACTGTTAGGATCATCTGGGTTCTTTTCATTCTAATAAATATTTTGGCATAGAAACCCAACTAATCAGAAAACTTACTTAGCATAACTGAACCACCAACCCCTCCCCATGATGATGGCAATTCTCTTCAACAGAATTAAATTGCAGTCAAAGAACATGGTGTTCTAAGCTAACTTAGAAGTTAGAACCACCATTCCCTATTTGATCTAATCCAAAATCTCCACATACACTAACAGTTTACAGTTCCAAGGCCATAAAAAATGCAGGGAAACCAAGCAAAAAGGGCAACTGCAAATGGGTAGAACTGGAAATGTAAACAATAAGTCAGCAAGCATGGATCCTTGGGCCTATGATGAGTAACTCCCAATGTTTAAGCAAGCAATATCATTATGGAGGCCTGGGAAGTGATGAAAAACGGTCAAAATGAAAAAGAATTCAAAAGAAATATGGGGAAACTCACCTTTTTCAAACAATGTGGGGTAATCCTGGCTTGCAGACCATAATTCATGGAGGAACCCACTTGCTTCTTCCATTGCTTCACCCCACCTTCCTGCTCATTTCTCTCCTCGTCTTGGTTCACTCTCGATCTACTACCCCTTTTTAGACGACCTCCTCCCCTGTATATTCTCTCTGCTACACTTGCTTCAATGCATTTTCAGAGAACTAAAACGCTATTATATTCACATTAGGCAGATGGGTATACCATTTTTGGCTCATTTTCACTGTCTTTTCATATTTTTCTATTTTCTATGTTGACTGGAGTGTTTTCAATGCAGGCATGTTCTGTAGAAATTTATGTGTAGGTGAAGTGCGACGCGCCTTAAGATAATTAATGTTACTCTATTCTGTAGAAATTTATGTGCAGGTGAAGTGAAACGCGCCTTAGGATAATTAATGTTAAATGCTATAGGTTCTATTTGATTTCAATCCTATTGCTCCGTGTTGAATGGACCTTAGTTTCACTTATATTAACAAAACTACTCCACAATCGTATGCAAAAAGATGATGTGAGAATAAAAAATAAATTTAGCTCAAGTTCTTGAGCTTGCAGCCTAATGGGAAATTGCTAAAGGCATATTTTTGAGGACCATTGTCATCCATTTCACTTGTGGTAACTGATAACGAGATGAACTGTGGTTTGAAGAGCATTTGCAAGGCTTGTGAGGCTGTTAAGATTTTTCTTTCCTAGAAGGATTAGTTTCTCAGATATGGCATGTCATTTAATGATCACCAGCTGTGGTGGTCCCCTCTTGTGAAGTTTGAGGGCAAGCTGTTGTTCGAGTCTCCTTAGGTCTTAGCCTTAAGGCTTTTCAAGAAAGGCATTAACTCAACCAATGAATTCTTTACCAGATGATAAAATCCTAAGGTGTAGATTGCTAGCTCTAACACCCTTTGTTTGAGCCAAAATTTTTGGCCTCCTAGCCATTGCCAACCAAAAAATGGACAGGCTAGGAATTGGACTAAACTCTGTCTCCAAACAAAGTATTAGATGGTATACTATTTTGCAAGAAGAGAGAGAATTTTTTGAGTATGGTCATTTTAAATTAGAGGATGCCAATAAGTTTAGAAGGGAAGTAATGGCTGAAGGGGTTTAGATTCCTTCTTCACCATATGTGGACTGTCTCCTAATGGCAGAATTGGATCTCTCTAAATAAGATGGAAGAGACAATACACCTACTATGTGGCCATGGACGACCAAGGAAAATGTTGGATGACGAAATTTGGTGAAGCAGGAATACCTCTATAATTAAGTTGCATGATATGGGGAAATGGAAACCTAAATTTGAAGCAGAAATGTGATGGAAATGTGACCCCTCAAATTAGTAAACAGTGAAAATTTCAGTTTTAACATTATGGTTTAGAATATAGATTCATGATTTAAAAGATACCTTTTTTATTTCAGATCCAAAATTTTGGTCACGCAGTTTTTACTCCAAAAGTAATAAGCAATAAGATACAGTTTTCATCCCCACTGAAATGTATTTTAGGTGTGTTTCAACCATGTTTTGGAGTTTTTGTACCAAAATGTGGCTGGTATGCAGGGGGTACATTTCCTGCAACATAGCTCTACAATAATTGTTTTTATCCTACTAGGTCCATCCTTCCTTCATGAGTCATGACACATTGGACTTGAAAGACATAGCATTGAGTATGCATAGATGGGTTCCAACTCCACAATTTTCAATCATTTCCAGACACCAAAGGACTGACTTTGAGCATGTCAATAATTTTCACCAATTTTCACAAAAGACCAATTTTCACCAATTTTCACAAAAGACAAATTTTCACCAATTTTCACTGAAATTCATTTTTTATTAAAGCAACATGCCAAAATAACATCTACAGTAATGAGACAGCTTGATATATAAGAGTTCCAATTCTACCTTTATGTACAATACACTATATTGTTATCCAAAAAGGATGTATCAAGCTTATAGTAGCAAAAAGGCAAATAACCATTTTCTGGAGTTTGTCAGAGTTCAGCCAACATTTACACTAAGATTTTATATACTTTGAGTTCAACAAAAAGATTTCAATAGCTCAATACGATAACCGTACAAAATTGAAATTACATAATGTTGTACATATCCAGAAACATGTTCAACCCATCATGCACACAACATGTTCTTGGATCAGGAGAGCCCTTTATAGGGTTATGCCCATATTATATCCATGAATACTCATCAGCTCGAATATTTGTCATCTTGCCATTGATTGCTAGCACTTTGATTGTTCTCTTCACACGTTATTTCCTGTAAAATAAATTGAGAAGAATGTTGTCAAATGTTTTTGGTTAATCCATTACAAAACAAATTACCGATATAGGTTCACTTAAAATGTAAATAGAGATTTTCATTTACACAAAATTTCATTCATGAAAGTTATAACATTTTCATCAACCAACTTTTCTTACCATAAAGTTTGAAGCCATGTAAGTCAATTGTCCCTTCTCTGTAGATGGAGCAACTATAGGTAAATTGTTGGTTGGAAGTGTGTAATAGTTGTGTAGTTCTGGGGCAATGGATTGAGCAATGTTGGATGTCATAAATGAACAAGGTATAGAGTGCAAGTGGCGATACAATCTGACTGGTTGTACAATAGGGGGAATCACCCTAGGGTGTGGAACCGAAATGTTATGGGTTGAGGTAGGGTGACCAATGAATGAATTTGGTGCAATTGGTGGAAACAACTAAGGGGTTCGATGATCAAACGGGAGAGGTGGATGTGGTGAATCAAATGGAAAAGGAATCAATGAATTCCCCATATTTGGATCCACATTATTCTCATCAAATAAATGAACTTGACAACTTGAAGTATTATGAGATGTAGAATCTTCAATTGTAACAAAAAAAAAAAAAACATTGTTATGCAATTGCATTGAAGGCGATGAAGATAATGATATTTTGAATTTCACATAAAATGATACATCAATTGATATTTCCATACCAGTATTTCGTAAACTAAAACCTTGTACCCTTCTAGATGTGTGGTCCAGATTGATTTCTTTTGTAGAAGAAATCTCCAATTATTCATTCATGCTTCTTTTCCTTCCATGACACTGTCCAACCTTTAGAAACTGTGGTCCATCTTTTCTTGATTTCAACGCAAGAACACTTTGCCCCCTTTTTTTTATTGGGCTCAAGAAACTATGTCGCCTCTTGGTAGTGACCTTGGATGGAGTTACAACATCAAATTTCTTATTATTGTACTCTTGGCTTACATTTTCTACCAATTGATTTAGTGCATATGCCTTCTCCAAAGTTGTAGGTGTTATTTGTAATAAACCCCTCAATTTCTTATGAGTTGATGAAATCACAAGTTTAATTTCCTCATCGATTGTTAGGGCGCTATCTGGCCTTACAATGGTTGAAGCAGTGGAAGGAGAAGCTGAAAGGTTCATTTCAATTTCTGGGGTCATTACAAACGATTCATTTAAATCAAGTAAATATTTAGGTCTTTCTATAATAAACCTAGAGACATTAGGCAATTCATTTCCCCTCGAAACATTGCTAGTCACTACCGTCTCAACTTTTAAAATATGCTTACAAATATTGCCATTTAGGGCCCATTTGTAATTACAAAAGTTTAGGTTCATCCCTTTATAGATGACATGATACCATGTATCACGAGTTGCCATAGTTTGGCTATGAACCAAATACTCACTTTCCTTGTTTCCATCAGCCATACAATCTTTATCTGGGATATTCTTTGCCTTGCACTTACTTAAATTTATTTGTTGCTCAATTTTTGAAGCTTGGACAAAACTAGCTTTTTTTAGACGTTGCATGTGAATGTAATACAACCCAACCTTTTTCAATAACAGATGCAACAACCAATCCACCCTTCTATGGGACGCATTGTTCTTCTCACAAAGGTACCTTTGCTTTAGATACCGGTGATAAGATTCGATAGCATTATTAGTATCCTGGTTGGAATGTGGGAAGTCCCTATATGCTTTTGCCCACATATCTGGAAAAAAAACATATATTAGATGCGAAGAAACAATAGAAAATGGTCCATTACAAAATAAACTGATAAAATGCAACTTTAAGAAACTTACATAATTTGTTGTTGTTTAACCAGTTGGTTGCAAAATAATCCAAAAACACAGTTTCTTCTTTGAATTCATCAAAGAAACTTTGAATTTCATATTGAACAGATGCATCATCTTTACACAAATGCATGATTAATCCTAGAGCACAGAAGATACAGACTTTATTTTCCTTTCCCCTGACTTTAGTTCCAACATTTTTCAACCATGCTCTACGGACATGCCATACACACAATAATATTGTACAGTTTGTGCAAGTCTTGAAATAATATAACATTATAAGAGAATATCCTTAAACATTATTGCTTTTTATCTCTTCTAAAAAGAAAAAACTGGTTCACCTTAATGCCTCGATTTCTGCTGTTGCATCATCTATGATGACAACTCGGACATGCCAATCTGGGTTTTCCTTTTTCCCATTTACAAATATCAGTAGTACCATTCCGTGATTATATTACTCATGCCACTGGAATCCCATTGTGATAATCATCAAAAGCCATTATGGTGTACAGTCGATACTGCATTACAATAAGAAAACAAGATTATAAGCATATAAGAGGACGACATTGAAATAAAGTTGAATAATGAAGTTTTGGTAAATATGTTTACCCCATATTTATTAGTGCTAAAAGTGAAGTCCATTGATAACATGTTGTTGTGTGAGTATTTCACCATCATTGAAAGCATCCACTTAGTTTGTATGCCTATAATGAAAGGGATGTTTTTAACAACATCTTGTTGTTGGTAGAAGAAAACGCTCTCTGAGCACTCACTAACCCAAAAATCCACACTCATTTGATCACTTTCATACTTCACATACTCTAGCCTCTTCATATTATTGTACATGTTTGACACATCCTTTCTTGTCATAAAAGAATTTTGAGGTGCCCCTGTGAAGAGCTCACCAGATCCATACCTTAAATCAAAGATAAATTTGTCTAAGATCATCGTAGCATTAAAACCATCACGAATCAAATCTTCAACAATAGTTCATATATTATGTTGGATACCTATACCAATAGGTTTCATATTTCATGATTGGCAAATTCAAATTCCAAATATGCTCTGCTTTGCTGATACAAAGATCCCATATTTCCAAGAGAAGACAAGGTGTGTACATAGCTTCATGTTTACTAAATTTTGATGGATGGTTCAAAAGTCTAATCTGGATCATGCCATGTTTCAATTTTGTGTTGTAGAATAGAGAAAGAAGTCTGTCCAAAACTGTTTAATATTGGCAGACCAATAGTTAGGCAGAGAAACTAAGGTTCCCAACTGCTTAATCTGGGGCCTTGGAAGAAATAAGGGTAGTGCTAAATAGGCAATCAAAAGAAAAAGCCAATGGAAAAGAAAAGGCACATAAGGTTCTGCAAGTCCAAATTCACCCTCCAAGAAGAAACAAAAAATGCTAGGCAAATAGATGGGTAGGTAGACGGGGTTGCAGAAGTGGTGTTCCTTTCAAACTAAATCTTGCTGGTCAAGATAAGGAAAACAACACAATGGAGCATGTCTAACTTCCTTTTTCCCTGTTTTACACTCATTACTAACATCCCTACACCAGTTGTGTTTATGAAAGAATTCAAGGTTTTATGTTGGTTCTGGTTCCCTATAAAAGCCACATTTCTTGTGTAAAATTCTTTTCATTTTGATCTACTCCCTAAGCTAAGTGGTTTTCAAATAAACTTAGTAATATCACTCCTCATTCACTTTTTCCCTCCATATTAACCCCTAACTTCTATTATCTAAATCCCCTATGTCACCCTTTCCCTACTATTATAACACCATGGTGTATAAACCCCAAGCATTCTATAAATATCCCCCCCTTTGGCATTATAGCCATATGTTCACCACTAGGGAATCAAATTGACATCTAGTCAGTTTAAGAACCCAAGCCTCACCCCTTTTCCTCCTTCAGAATTCATTTACCCATTCAACCCTTCATTTGCTTAACAAACCTTGTAAAAAACCCATTTTCACCCCTAACCCGCTCAAAAGGAAAAAATACATAAAAAACCCACTTTCCCGACTTATCCTAAGTTTTGGTGTTATGCGCGTTTTATAAAGAAATACATTGGAAAACCATATAAATTCACCAATTTTCCAAAGTCCCGCCGGGCACGAATTTCAGGAAAAATCAATATTTTATTGCCCGCTCGACGCCGTATTGTCCGGACAAGTCATTGACCTGTCGACCGTCCGATCGGGTGCCTTTCATCCAACGGCTCACATTGATATCAGACCGGCCCCGACGTCCGTAAGTTAGCCTCCAATATCTGTGAGAGGGTGACGTCAGGCCTCGGCCACGCGTCACCCCCACAGCGTATCGGAGCCCCCTCTGACAGATTCTCTTCCGTATGAAAAGCGGTGCGATATTATACCGCCTATGGTTTCCGGTTTCCGCCAACCCGCCTGCCAACGTCACTGCCAGCATCACTGCTACGTCATCACCGCGTCCGCGCCCCCGTCCGCCATTGCTCCACCTGTCCGCCACCTCACCATCCCCATGGACCACTCATAAGCCGCCACGTCACCTGATGACGTCATGCTGACATCATCCGACCCTGATCCCACCCGATGACGTCATGCTGACGTCATCCGAAAAAGGCGCCAATGTTCCAAAAAATCCATATTTTGGCCAAATATTCGCGGTTTTTGCACTTTTTGCAAAAACGTCTGTGTTGTGTTCTGCTTGTATTTTACGTCCAAGCTCACGCCAACCTGCTGAATTCAACCTGGAGACAATCGGCGCGCCAACCCACCTGCATTTGTGACCCGGACTGTCAGTTCACCAGGTATTTATCCCTGCGAGTCCTCTTTGCGCCTGGTTTTTTCTGCAAATAGCCGAAATTAACTTAAAACACAGAAAACAGATAATTGACCGGCAAATCCCCTGTGCCTAGTTCACATTTGAAGTTATAAAGTCGAAATTCACTGGCTAATCCTTGGTTACCAGAGCTTTCACAAAACACCAATTCTGTTCGCGCAATCGTGAACAGGGAACCTGAACTACACCTAATTACTGTGAAAGAGTCTGGAAAGAACAAGTATTTGCCTTTTTTAAGTGCCTTGTACAGTATTTCAATTGCTGCAGTTTGCCCTTTGTCCTCTGTTTCTCAATAAAACGCCTCTTCTTTCAAGAAACACTCTGTTCTGTTACTCTGCACAGTAGCACTAATTCACATATAAACAGAGTTCTAAAGTAAGCATGGATACACCAGTAGCACCTGTGGCCCTCAATGTTGCCCCTTTAAATGCCCCTCAGAGAGAATTGGAGTGGAAGGCATTAGAGAATTGGAGTGGAAGGCATTAGCATTATCAGAGAGATGCTGCAATTCAAAACTGAGAAGAAATTGGTTCCTCTATCTTTGTTTGATCTGATAAATCAAGGAGCTAAGATGTTGACAAATGCTCAGATCACCAAGCTAAACCAACTATATATTAAATCTGATACCGTGCAGTACCCTCCCATTTCTCATGTTTACCTCAACCCATTGGGCAGGGACCTTGCAGATATGATCAGTCCCATTCTGGGTTATGACTCAATTGAGTATATTGATGAAACTGTACTGGTAATGATGCTCATGTTTTCCCCTGGAAAAACTCCAATCTTCTATGACTATGCCACCTACATATTAGACAAAATGCATGACCAATTGATGAACCTATCAAGGGAAAAGGTGTTCAGATACTCCTCCTACATCTACCACTTAATTTTATACTATCAACATGAGAAATTTTCTTTTGCTATGAAAAGAGTGGATGCACAAGGAAATCCAAGGTCAGTAGTGTATTGGACCTCAGCTTTTCACTACACAGCCTATTCTCCATACACTTACTGTGAGTTTATAGACCTTTTTATCCACCCAGCCATGTCTCTGTTCATGAGCTCACCTCCTCCAAGACTAACCGACGAGATGCAGAGGATCCTGCAGTTCTCCAAGGTATACAGCAAAGGGGATTTGTATTTTTACCAAAATCACACCGTTATTAGAATATATGTTTGTGAGTTACCCCCATACAGACTGTCCAAATATGTGCCTATGAGATTGTTTGCCCTTGAATACTTCAGGCAGTTTGGGAATGCTGATGTAAAGAACTTTTCAGGCAAAGGAAAGAAAGGACAGCTGAAGGTAAAAAACCAATTGGGCCACTTTGTTTTTAACAAGAGGGAGGAAGGCTGGAAAGAGGCAGACAGAATGCTAGAAGGCCTTGGCCAAAGACCAATTTCCTTTGGAAACCTTATGACCCCAATCACTTCATAACCTTAAGAAGGGTCAAGTATAGGCTGTCCAGTTATGACCATGTGAGGTTGCCTCACATACAAAAATATGCAAATCAACCAAAATGGACGAGAGGCACATTAGAGGAACCTGTCACACAAGAAGAATTAAATGAAAGAGCACGAAGAAATCTCCTAAATATGGTTGACTTAGATCTTCCTGCACAGGTATTTGCTCTTACAAGCACTCAAGTGGGAGCAGCTGCCTCATCCTCCACAGCACATTAGAGGGCAGTCAAAGCTACAGATCAAACCTCTAGCAAAGTCAAGGAGAAAGAAATGGAGCAAGAGCAGCCACTTCAGGAAAAGGTACGGAAACAGATACAGCAGCAAGAACAGGTACAACCACTCCAAGAAGAGCAAACAGCAGAGGCCCCAATGGTCACTGAGCAGCAGCCACCACAAATTATGCCTCCTAGGCAAGAGACAAGTGCTGAAGCTTCAGTCCTCCAAACCCCTCAAAAGGAGGACATAAGCAGGAAAAGGGACAAAGAGACTCCCCTCACAACATCAACAACTCAAGGGGAAAAGAGGCAAAGATTGAATCCTTTTTCAGAGGAAGAAATGCCAATAGGGAAATCTTTGGGCATGGGCCCACCTAGCATGGAGGCCTCTGCAAGTTCCTTCCAGCAGGAACAAGAGAGGGCAGCAGGAGGAGAAGTTAGCTCCTCAAGCCAACAAAGAGGAGGTGAACTGAGCATCAAGCAGCAGTTCATTGACATAAAGAAGAGGAATGAGCCCATAAGGATACAATTATATAATCATCTTTTGAAAATGGCTCCCACCAACCAGCAAAGGCTTATGTCTGCCTATGATGTCCATGAGGGCAAGATGATTATGAGCCACTTCATGCCAGCCGTGCAGCAACCACAGACAGCTGCAGACTACATCAGGACCAACCTTGAGGTCCTTGCCAAGGACATCCACCCAATGGATCAGATAGAATTACATAAGCAAACAGCTGAGATGGTATATGCCTCCTTGGCAGATAAAACATTGGTGAATTACAGGCTAGAAAATAGCCTAAATAATACAACTGCCCAACTTGAATTGGAAAGAGCATCCTCTCAAGCAAAGGACAATAGAATCAAAGCTCTGGAGGACATCATAATAGAGCTTGGGCATGATCCTAAGGATGTCAAAGCTGTGCAGGAGCTGTTGAAGCTAAGGTGCAGATATGGCAGCATTAAGGAAGATGATCAAGATCCCAGCAACTCTTCATCCCCAAACTGAAGAAGTTTCCCAGCTGAGACATGACAAGGATGCAGCAGCTATGCTGGTGTCACTATATAAACAGTTCATCCAAACACGAGAAACTTTGGGAGAATCAGAGGCTGCACTGCAGGAAGCATTGCAACAAAAAGAGGCAGGCCAAACTTCTCAGCCCCCTCCAGAAACAATCAATCTGGAAGAAGCCCCTCAAAACACTGCCCCTCCCATTCAGCAGACAGAGCAAACAACACCCTCTACCTCAGCACCAGCAATAGAGCAGGCTCAAAGCCTTGACATGCAGAAACTCAGGAATGAAATTCAAGTCTTGGAGGCCCAAATGACAGAGCTGAGTCAAGCCAAAGAAACTTTGGCTAAGCTCAATGAAAAATATGATAAATCCAAGAAAAACATAGCTGAGAGAGAAAGAGAGATAAAGACTCTCAAAAGGAGGATAAATGAGCTAGAGAAAGAGCTCACACTTGATAAAGTAACAGCTGAGCTAAAGAGAGTCCTATGGGCCAATATTGGCCAATCCATCAGAGACCAGTGGGAATATATTGAGGCTATTCATGAGCAGATGGGGCTCATTGGAAAAGCACATAGGGAAATCCAAAGAGCAAGGGCATCTCTAGGTAGTATGCTTGAGGCTACCACCATAATGATTAATGTGCTTAATCACAGAACAAGTTCTCAGCTGGTCACAATGGGAATTGCCAACAGGACTGAGACCATTTCGATGGTCAAAAGGGTCCCCTGACACTAAGAACCCTGGTATAGACATTAGAGAGAAGAAGCCAGGATATGCAGACAGACATTAATAAATTCATGGAAAAATTTATAGCATTGCAGAATAGAGGTCTTCCTAGCTTAATGGGCAGCTCAGGAAGACTACTTTCCCATGAAAATTATGCCAAGAGGGTCAACACCTTTGCTACAAATTAGATTGCAGAAAAGCCCAGCACTTCAGCAGAATTAGGTCCAGCATTAGGACAGACTCTCTACAACAGGGTAGAGAGTTTATTTTTTATCATGAATGAAATCAATCACTTGTTTGATGCGCCTCCCAATTTCTATAAATATACAGAGGCGGATGAGACTATAGAGGCAATTTTAAGACATCAATTGCCCACACAGGAAGTCTGGAATGGATTGATACAATTACTACTAAACCAGATCCAGCAATCAAGTTTTTTCCATTTGAAATATGTAAGTTGTCATGCACAGGAAAATTTTGATATATCAGCATGTATGAAGAAAAGAGGCTGAGCCAACTCAGCGAAACCATTCGGCCACCACAGCAGCACTGACAGTCACAGGTGACAGGGCCAAAAAGCTACAGGAGGACAGTGCTGCAAAGACACGTCATTCATCAGTTATAACAAAGCGTTCAACCGACTCAGTGACCTCCAAAGGTCAAAAATCTTATGACAGAGTTAAAGAGCATTCATATTGTATTGAAAGCTGCAATAACTTCTTATCTGCTATTTCTGTACGAGTTGGTGAAGATATTTATTTCTCAGATGACTCAATGCCTGAGATATTTTGTATGAAACATTTCTATATATTCCTCCTCGCATGAGTTTGCAGAGGTTGGTTGTTGTTGATGTCTTTTCTAGAGTTCTTTACTGTAAATTCTCAGAGAAGTAATACAAAGGCGGTGGAGTTTCCAAAGCTCTGTGTTGTTTGATGCATTGTGGTGTTTAACTGAATGTTACAGGATTCCTGCGTACTTCATGGCACAATAAGTTTTCCCTACAACTCTTTGTTATGTGTTTTGTTGTCTTTTCATATGTTTTTCATGCTTTTGTGCTTTACAGTTAATGGCAAAGAAAAAGAATAGTTCCAGGATTTAATCACAGATTACCCTAAACTCAATCTAAGCTATTATACATGTTTTCTTCAGTTATAGTAATAAAGGTGTAATTCTTAATTGCTACCCTTTCACGCTATATCTTTCACAGTGATTATCTTTTCAGGAATTCAAGTTTGCTCCTGAGGAATATATTTCTTTCTCACACCCCAGCTTAGTGGAAAATTCTTAATTGCTTTTCATTGGTTGTTTACATTTCACCATCATAATTTCAAGTTTGTTTTATGAAGTATTTAAATGTCCCTGTAATTCCAGCTGCTCAAACTCAAGATTTCAAAAACCAGTAGCCACAAACTCCATTGCCCAATGGACTAACATTATCTGCAGATTTCCACTTTAGGTACAGAAAGACATCTTTCCAACCAAACATAAACCAAAACCCTTACTTCATAACTAGCCTAAAATGTCCACAGAACAGAGACAAACCTTATAGAGAGAGCCCTCTCTGATTACAGTTGGGCTAGAAGCTGTAATCCAAAGATTGGTTAGTGGTTACCCCGGCCGTATTCCCTTGGGAGTCAAAGGGAACAACCTGGGTGTTAACATAAATGGCGACTCCACTGGGGACCTCTCTAGGATTTTCTAATTACTATATATCTCCTAAAGCTACAATTGAAACCTGAATATCAGTCAGGAAGCCTTCAAAACGGTTTCTGTTCAAACACTAACAGCTTTAGGGAAGAGCTGCTTCAGTCAATCTTCATACTAGCTTTGAGATATATATAGCCATTTCAAAATCTTGTCCAATCCTTGCAGATATAAAATTTTCCTAAAAAACTCAAAAAACTAGTTTAGAAACTGGCTCCCAAGAAGAATCCACTGTACACTAGGTCAAATCCTGACCCAAATCCACCCCCTGTCTTTGAAAATCCTAACACAATCCCTAAATTTGTTAAGAAGCAGCAAGGGCCAGATAAGCTTGCTGACTTAAGTCCAGAGGCAGTTCACCCCAACCCCATTCCCACTCCAATCAAGGTTCTTTTTCGGTCCAACCCCAATTCCCCTAGTTCACCATCCACATCCCAAAGCCCCCCTCCCACATCTTCATCCACTGCACATACTCCCTTGACCAACACTCTAGGTTCTCCTACACCTGTTACCCTTGTGGTACCCATTGTCCCTTTTGTCCCAATTGCCCTTGTCAATCCCCCAAACTTTGTAAACATGGCTAACAGATATGCACCTCTGCAATTACCTGCTAATCCTGCAGCTTTACCTCAGGATTACCAAGCCAAAATCTCATACTTTGACTCCACTGGCCCTTACTCTGCCATTCAACATACCAGGAGGATGCAGGATCACTTTGAGAACTATGAGATAGATGATGATAGTGTGAGGATGAGAATTTTTGTCCAAAGCCTAACAGGTGATGTCCGAACTTGGTTCAGGTCACTTCCTGTAAATACCATCACAACCCCTGATGAGCTTTATCAAGCCTTTACTAACAGATGGGAGAAAAAGAAGGATCCCCTGCACATACTTGGTGAACATGACACAATCAAGAGAGGTCCTCAAGAGACCGTTCTGGAGTATTGTGCTAGATTCAACAATGTATATAATGCAATACCACAAAACTTAAGACCTCCTCCTGATTTGGCTTTATACAAATTCCCCGATGGATTTGATCCTGACATGGCATATCAGTTGAAGGAAAGAGCACCTGAAACTCTCCAAGATGCCCAAAAGGTTGCTGTCACAGTAGAAGAAAACCTGATTGCTAAAAGAAACAGGGCAAGATTGGAAAAGAGAAACATATACAAAGAAGAACCCTCAACCTTTGACCAAAAACTTGATGCAATAATTAATGGTATGAAGAGATTGGGTGATAGAGTGGAATCGGTTGAGAGAAAAGCATCATGGGAAGCACTGTAGAACAACCCTAACAGGAATCCAAATTTTAGGAGAAATCAAAACCCAAATGTTGGCAAGGCTAATTTTGATCCAGAGGTAAGACCTCCATTCTAGGAAAACTATGCTGAAACATCCACTTCAGGTGAGCAGGTGGATGACACCCACATCAACCTAATGGGCCTTAATGATCAGCACCAAGTTTTCCTAAGTCAAGAAGATCATAAAGATGATGACATTGAACAATTCCAAACCAAGTCAGGTGAGTCATTTGACTTCAAACAAGGCTATGACAGAGCTGTTTACAAAGTTCATAAACAATACAAACTGAGAAGTAAAACTGTAAACATAACACAGCTTGAAAAAACAAAGGACAGGCTGCAGCCTAAGAGGGCCATAGTCACAGAACCAATTAACACAACTGATTCTCTTACAAAGGAGATAACCGTTGAAGAAGTTACTGAACAACTTCCCTCAACATAGCAGCCACTAGTTGCATCCTCTTTGCAGCCCAAACCAAGTAAAATTCCTCAAGAGATGAATGAAAAACACAAACCCCAAGATCAAGACAAGGATCAAGAATAAAACTTACTAAACAAAGAAAAGGTGGTCACCCACAACACTAAGGTTCAATCTGAAAGACCCTTTGACTTGGAAGCTGAAATTGACAAACTAAAAGTAGCCATCCCTCTTTCAGAACTAGCCAAGCATGACATTTACAAACAACAGATTAAGAAGTCCCTCCAACTCACTCGAAACAAAGACAATGTCAATGTGTTGGATGACACCCCAGAATTGTTGTTAAGTCCAGAGGTTGATGGAAAAATAGCAGGCACAGGGATCTTACCTTTTTACGTTAGTTTGCATATCCATGATAAGGTACTACACAATGCAATGTTTGACTCAGGTGCCTCTCATAACCTGATGCCAAAATCATTCATGGAAAGGCTAAATCTAGACATTACTAGACCATATAAGGACCTATTCTCATTTGATTCCAGCCAAGTTAAGTGTTTAGGCTTGATAAAAGACTTGTGTGTATCACTTGTCCAATATCCAAATAAAACAATCTTAATGGATGTTGTCGTTGTTGATATTCCACCCAAATATGGAATGTTGTTG
>APFE030608872.1:0-28670 GCA_000404065.3 Pinus taeda | reverse complement strand
TTTCTGAATTAGTCTACTTTTATATTGATACAAAATATGCTTACAGCGAGACGAGGGTCTCGAGAGTTCTAGCCCATGAAACGACATACTGACAATGGACATTTGACAAACTATCCCAAGGACTTACAAATAAACTAGCTTTAGGACTTGGAATCGCTGAATCCATAATGAAAGACTTAAAATCCAGAAAGTGACCCAGATCTGACTAGTAAACCACCTTAGCAAAAACATGAACCAGTAGACCAGGAATGCCACCCATGCAGGGGAAACCGGCCATCAAAAAGAGCTGAAAAAACCTGATTCTTGGCGCTACAAACATGGGATGAACAAAGCCTCTTTCTACAATTGAACAAAGCCAAAGACACACAAACCTGAGAGGATTAAACAACTGCTTTCGACAATTGAACAAAACCAAAGACACGCAAGCCTGTTCAGTCATCATGCTGAGTTGGAGGCTACTCCTCAATAATGCAGCGGCCAAAAAGATCTGGTTCTTCAGGCTCCGCGGAATGTCCCTCTGTTCTAGTAAGTTATTCTGCTGCAGGAGTGCTCGGGCCTGCTCGAGTGCGCGAATCCTAAATTGCCCAGCCCCCAATATCCCATCTTTGCATAGTCTCATTTGTTAAGGGAACATTCCAGTGTTCCATCCGCTGGTATTGAGGAATTCCTAAGCCGACTGTCTCCGAACCCCCAGCTTGCTCATTCAGCTCAACAGTGACCGAAACAATGAAGGAGGAATTACCAAGTCTACAGGGGAGGCGGAAGCGAGCCATATGCATTCTAGAGTTCTGAGAGCTCACCTCTGACATAAATTGCCTCCTTCCTCTACCATGCCCGCTTCTAGTTGTCGGATAGCAATAAAAACTGAAGTCTGAAGCCTCAAACGAAGGGTCCAAGGGAGTTGAGGACGCCTGGCGGAGGACTGGGCTATGAGAGCTGCCTCTTCTGCAGCCCATTCTGGGGCACTCTCTAGGCATGATGATATGAGCTATGGAAGCGAAACAAACAGTCAAAGAGGGGAATGTGTTGTGGCTATAGGGGAAAATTCAAAGCGGGTAAATTGGAACATGAAAGTCTGGATAAGTGTTAGCTTCTCGCACCAGAGCTAGACAGTGGCCTGAACTATCTCTAGTATAAGAAGCTTTGACCTTGCTTTGCCAGCCAAAGCCGATGAGAAGAGCGAAAATGAAAACCATGCCGAGCATCATTGCAGTCAAGTTATCAAAATACCACGCCTAGGAGAGCTGAATTAATGCAATAATAAAGTTTGATGTGTGAACTATTAACTGCTACGTCCTGCAGCTCCATCCAGCTGCGGTGAGCGGCCACACGCCCTCCCACCAAGCCATCCTCGTACTAAGTTCTGGATTGATCACCCGCATCTGAGAGAAGGAAATCCTTTTGCACCAAAGAAGTGCACTCTTTTTTGAGGTGTTCATCATTTGAATCACATAGAGGACCTGAGAAGAATAGGAGTGGCTGATTGACCCCCTGATTAGCCAGTCTATCTACTACTCTATTTGTTGTGCGCCTAATATGCTTGAAAGTAATGCTGCTGGTTGTCCTAAGCCTTTCTTAAATCTGTTCTAGTATGTTGAGAAGCCTCCAGCTTGAGGCAATCTTAGCTGCTGAGGTGCCTGCTTGAATCCTTGTGGTAGCTGCTATTAAAATTTGAGAATCCCCTTCTACCTCCAGAGGGAAAAAGTTTTCTTGTTCTGTTATGCATATGCCTTTCCATAGACCCTCCAGTTCTGCTGCGTTGTTAGTGTCTTTGCCAATTGACCCATGATATATGTTCAATACTGTACCTACCTCATTTCTGAAGACACCGCCATAACCTGTCGGCCCGGGATTGCCTTTGACAGCCCCATCGAAATTCAATTTGTAGGAATGGGTAGCTGGAGGGGACCAGGTGTGGGGAGAAGCGATGTTGATAGGGGAATTGATCTTGTCTTGAGTTGAAAATGTGAGGTTCAAATTCCATTCTTTCAGGATTAGGCGGTCTTGAGGAGATTCTGGCAAGTCCAAGTCTTGCCAATGTTTTAGAGCAAGAGTTTCTTGCAAATTATGTCTGAGAAGAATCCATAGAGCATCTGGAGACTTGCTAAGGTTATTGAAAATTCTATTATTCCTCTCCTTCCATAGGATCTAGTAGACAAAGCGCGGGAGAAGGCTCCAGAGGGAATTTAAAAGAAGGCTTTGATAAGGATGTTGTGGCCAGTTTCTAATGGTATCCATGATGTTTCCCACCTGTCTACCCGATCTTCTATTGCATTGCTCAGTTCTTTCCCATAATTGTACTGCTAAAGGACATGTATCCAGTAGATGTGAGATGGTTTCTAAGTTAAGATTACAGTTTGGGCATCTGGATGGACCTATAAATCCTCACTTTTGAAGATTGTCCCATGTGAGGATGCGCTGCTTGCTCAAAAGCCATAGAAAAGTGGAAACCTTAGGCCATATACTTGGTTGCCATACCTGATCCCAAAGTTGGTCCTTTGCTACCTGCATGGGTTGATATAGAATCTGGTATGCTTCCTTGGTTGTGAACATTCCTTTTCATGTGTGACCCCAGCGCAGTTTGTCCTTTTGATCTGAGTGTTTGATTTTTCAGAATATTAGCTCCTGATCGATCTCTTCATGGGTTTCCCCTTGCCATTCCACCTGCCAGGTGATCGCTAGTCTCCAGAGTTGAAAATCATCAATGGATTGCTGCTGCCAGTACTGATGAACATATATTTGATTAGCTTGCTGCATGGAAGCTTTCCATTTGGGTTTATAGAAGAGTGAGGCTAATTTTGGGAGTTGTTGCCATGAGTCCTCCCAAAATCTAGCAGTGGTGCCCAAATGGATCTCCCAAAAACTGTGCACTTGGATAAAAGCACTATGTTGCTTTGCAGCATTCCAGATCAACAAGGCCAGAGTAGAAGTACTGAATCTGATGAGTTCTTCCAACTGACTGTCTGGCGCATATTTGGCTTGCCATAGACGTGCCCAAGGTGTATATGGTTTGGAAATCCAATTCCACCAAATACGGGCTCCCATTATGTTATTACTATGAAGGGAATCCCTCAAGCCTAGCCCTCCAACTGATCTTGGTTGACAAACCCCCTTCCATTTAACAAGAGCCCATTTCCTATTGAGACCAGAGGAACCCTAGAGGAAGTTTCTTTGGAGATTGCGTATATTCTTCAGGACCCATTTTGGAGCAGCTAAAATGGAAAAAAGATAGAGAGGCATAGCCTAGAGAACAGATTTGAGAAGGATGAGCCTACCAGCTATATTAAGTGAGCAGAAGGTCGAGGAGGATAGCCTTAGTTCAAGTTTGTCGAGGAGGGTTCTCCATGTGGCGTGCTTAATGGCTGTGTCCAACAATGGGGCTCCTAGATAATTCGAAGGGAGCACTGCTATGGGAAAGCCCAATATCCTGGCAATGTTCCTCTGAGTCACGGAAGGTGTATTGAAGAATAAAAGATGAGATTTTGCAGCATTGATGGAGGTTCCCGAGGCTTCAGAGAAGAGATTGAGCAAGGCCTTGAAGGCAGAAGCTTCTTGAATAGATGGGTGGCCGAAGAGCATGGTGTTGTCAACAAAGTGTTGATGGGAAGTGGGGGGAAACCATGAAGAGAAATGCCTTTAAGGGAATGAGAGGAAATGGAAAATTGAAGAAGACGACTAAGACCTTCTGCCATGAGAACAAAGAGGAAAGGGGAAAGAGGATCACCCTATCGAATGCCTCCAGAGGGACGAAAGGGTGTAGAGGGAGAGCCATTTAGCAGGATCAAGAAGCTGGGAGAAGAGATTAGACTCATAATCCAATGGGTCCAAGTTGCACTAAAACCAAATGCTAATAACATTTGATGGATATAATTCCAGCTGAGTTTATCAAAAGCTTTGGAAAGATCTAGCTTGAGAATCATACCTGAATTTTTTAGAAGCTTGAGAGAGTTGATCACTTCGTTTGAGAGAATGATACCATCCATTATCTAGCACCCTTCTACATATCTGGTTTGTTCTGGCGAGATGAGGAGGGGGAGAAGTGGTTTGAGCCTATTCGCCAAGACTTTGGAGATGAGTTTGTAAATAAAATTACACAGTGCTATGGGCCTGTATTTGTCTGGCGTGTTGGGTTCATATGTTTTGGGTACTAGTGCTATGAAGGTTGAATTTAGGGAAGGAAGGATCCAATGCTTGGAACTTGATTCCTCCACTATCTCCCATACCTCTATTTTTATCAGCTCCCAAAACGCATGAAAGAAGTTAGCAGTGAAGCCATCAGGTCCCGACGCTTTACCATCTTTGAACTAGGCCATAGCTTCCTCCACTTCCTGCATGGTGATGGGCTGGAGCAGCATGTTATTGTGGTTCTCCGTGATGATTTTTGGAATGTGCCATGTCAATGATCGAATGGCCTAATCCCTGCATCCTGGTGGCTCCCGAATTATATCCTGAAAATATTTTTTTAATTCATGTTCCACTTCTTCATGCACTTCTAGTCTGTCCCCTTGTGGATTATTAATGAAGGCTATATTATTATGCATTCTCCTTTGAAGAGTGGATCTGTGAAATTTTTTTGTATTTTTCTCCCCTTCCTTAAGCCATATGATTCTAGACTTTTGTCACCAGAGAATTTATTCTTGCTTCCTTCATGCTTCGATCTCGATTGAAAGGGTCTGCTCCTATTATTCATATTCTGTCGTTCGTCCCTCTAAAATGATACTCTGTTGTAGTGATTCCATCTGCTGCTCCAGTTTTTTTCGGTGTTCGAAGATGTTGCCGAAATGGGTCTGATTCCATGATTTGAGAACTTGCTTGAGGTATTTTACTTTTTGTTGGAACTGGAACATCTTGGCTCCTTTAGGGGGAATGAAGGAGTTCCAGGCCTCCTTAACAACTACTTTGAAGTTGGGATGAGAGAACCAAAAGGCTTCAAAGCGAAAGGGTCTATTACTCTTTATGCCTGGCCGCAACCACTATAGCATTATGGGCTAGTGATCCGAGCCCACATGAGGCATAATAGAGGCATGAAAGTCCCCTCCTAGGTGTATACGATTGTCTGATATGAGAAAGTGGTCCAACCTGGAGGCTATATGCTGCGATCCCCTCCTTTTGTTAGTCCAGGTATACATACCATTTGAAGTTTGAAGATCCATTAACTGATTGCTACGAATAAATTCTTTGAAGCCTATATTGTCCCCTTCTAGCTTCGATCTGCCCCCTGTTTTTTCCTTTAAAGTCGTTATTATATTGAAGTCACCGCCGCCAAGCCATAGGTGAAACTGTCTATTTGAATTGAGAGCTGTGAGTGTGTCCAATTGATTCAGTTTTTTTTGTGCATCTTGTGGAAAATGAACATTAGAAAGATGGCCATGGATATTCATCCCAATGAGATGAAATGTGGACTGAATGAAGAAGTGTGAGGCATGAAAGTCTTGAAGGGAAAGTAGCTACGGGTTCCACAGGATTGCCAATCCCCCTAAGGCTCTAGAAGTGTCTACTGAGACTGAGCAGCATCCTAACCAAACCTTATTTAGAATCCTTTCCAGTACAATGTTGTTACTTTTGGTTTCTTGAAAAACGACGATTGAAGGCCTTTCTTGCTAAATAAATTTTTTTAACATGCTGTGTTTTGAGGGGCTATTCAGCCCTCTCACATTCCATGAAATTAGCTTCATGGAGAACTATTGGGAAGGGCTTTGAAGAACTTTGTCAGCTTGGGGAATCTACTAGATTCCCCCAGCATGTCTCCGATGATTATGGTCCTTTGCAAATCCATTTTGTACCCTCGTCTTTTCATCTCTTTCAGGATTTTCTTGCTATCCCAAGGACTTCTAACCTAAATACCTAGACTTTTGTTGTGCTGTGCTTTGGTTAGAACACCTTCTAGCTTTTCAATCTCCTGGATGGGTATTTTATTAAAATCTTTTTGTTTACATGTTGTTTCCAACGTGAAAATGTCCAAACCCTCCAGATTCACGCCTTCTCTTTCCTCATCCATATGTGTCGAAGTGTTTTGTTCTTCCTCAATTGTCTTTTGATGAATAATGAGAGAAAGAGCTGCATCTAATTCCATGGCTGAGGCCTGCACTGCATTTTCGAGCTCTGTTTTCTCAGAAGAGGTTGAGGCGCAGAAGCTGGTAAGAGTGGAGGCTAGGATTGGAGATGAGGGTTTTGGAGCCTCGGGGGGGAGGAAGGAGAGGGATCTACAAGAGGGGTTTCTAGGTGATCCTCTGAGGTATTTTGAGAGGTTAGAATAGTAGATTTGTTCTGGGTATTAAGATTACTGGAGCTTGCTAGGGGTGCAGGGATTTTCTTGGAATGCCTCCTGCGATTAGGAACCTTTGTAAATCCTTCCTTATCTTTGTTGGGCTCATTACTTGGGGTAGTGGACTGCAGATTCAAATGGAAATCCTTGTAAACATGGCCATGTTCATGGCATTTTCTACAATGAAAGGGGATGTGCTCATAGTCTATTTTTTGGATCCATTCAAAATCGTCATGAAATAGACTTATCGAGTCGGAGAGTTCTTTGGTCAGATGCATGTGAACACAGATCTTGGCGTAGGAGGTATATCTTCGAGATTTGGTTTCCTCGGCAGCTTTTATGAATACCCCTAGGTTGTTTCCTATATCTTTTAAGGTCTCGTCATTCAAGTATTCCAAAGGAAGAGAGTACATGCGTATCCATACTGGAGCCCAACTAAAGTCTTCTTTGTCTAGGTCAAACCTCTCTCCATTCTTGAAGGTATAGGCCCAAAGAGTTGAAAAAATACGGTCCTCCCTCGAAAATGTGAGATTTGTCCTCTAAACAGTTGGATGTGGCAGTGAAGAAGCCCTTGGGGCCAAGCTGCAGCATGACTTGTCCTTTGGGCTTCCATTTGGATGTTATCCATCCATGCAAGGCCTTTTCAGTTGGCCAGAATCTGAGAAATTTGCCTATAAGCACACGATCCTTCATGTATTGGATCTAGTTATTGATTCTTTGACTAGGGAGATCTACTTTGATTCATTCTGCAGTCTTTGGGATGCAGGTCACAGAAGACACCTTTGATTGTGACGTTGCGGCTTTTTGATCTATGAATTTTTCATTGACAGTTGCAGATCCTGCAGTAGGGTTCCTAGCGACGTCTATGACAGGTTCATGGTCCTGATCGGTTTGTGGGGGGACTCCTGGATTGTTCAGAGAGTCTGCGCGACCTGCTTTGTCAAAGGAGGTATTGGTGGGTGGAGGGTGGGATGAGCCCGCCCCTCCCAAGGTTGAAACCATGTTGAAGAACTCAGAAGGAGTACTGAGATGGGGGCGTCGAACGCACTGAGGAAGTTGTTCAAGGGATTAACAATCGAACCTTAGCGCTGACTGAATGGATTTTCGCCAGAGCTCTCAATCCTCTACCTTTTAATAATAACATTATTAATTATGAGTAAGATGTGTAATTGATTGGATATTACATAGAATTGATATATATATCTTAAAAAAATTAATAAAGAAAATATTTTAATAAAAACTATTCTGTTTAATAAAGAAAGACAAAGTAATGAAAGTCTATATATATAATAAATATATAATATATAATCTTTAGGTTATATATATCTAGATTCTTTAAGTGTTTTATGTATTTGATCTAACTTTTTTGAATTTTCTTTTATTTTATTTATTCAATATCTAACTATTAATATACTTTTAAAGTAATTTTATTTAATGGAGAGATTTAAATATGAGATTTATTAAGAGTTGAGAGGGATTAATGTTAGAAAAATGGAGAAAATTATAGATTATATCATTACTAGCACTTTGTTTTTTCTCATTGAGATTGTGTAGATTTTAGATCTTATTTATGAGGAGGTTGTTCGGCTTCTTTAACCACTTTGTATTTTTATGTATATAATTGCTTTCTGTCTTGACTAATGAAAGTGAGAGTGCATGTAATATCTAAATTGAGCTTGGTCTCACATGTAGATTTTAAATCTTATTTATGAGGAGGTTGCTCAAATTCTTTAACCACTTTGTATTTTTGTGTATATAATTGCTTTAGATCTTGAATAATGAAAGTGAGAATAATGAAAGTGAGAGTGCATGTAATCTCTAGATTGAGCTTGGTCTCATATGAGTGTTGCATCTATATTTTTCCACTTACTTTGTCTTCCATCCATTACTATTTTGGTATCAAATACGAGGGCAAGGGCGAGGGCGTGACGATCGTTGAATAGTTGAACCGTTGTGCATGTGAAGAATCAATGTTGAGGATTTCTACTGGAATTGTATCTTGTTGGTGCTGTTGAAATTTTCAATTTTAACAAATTGGGCAAAATCTCATGTATGTGACAACAATAGGATTTTTTGCTATATTAGCTCTATCTTGTTGGGAAAGAGTTAATGCATCCTATATTTGTTGTGAGAGGATTTATGAGTCAGTTGGATTCTCTTAGCTATAAAATATATGCCTGTACAGATATTAGGATGATGTAAAGAGTGTGAGGAAATAATTATTTGTAATCTCCTGATTAATAATAAGATTGTCGATGCCTCTGTTTGGTGGACGTAGCCCAAATTGATTGGGTGAACCACGTTAAATCACTGTGCCATTTGTGTATGATTTTTATACTGTATTTGTCTTTTAATTTCCGTTGCGCACTGGTTTGCTCTAACAATTCGTATCAGAGGGTGTTGGAGTGAGTGCGTGCATGCGACAGAGCTGCGGGTGGAGTTTTCTGAAGATTCAGTGATTGGCGCGGTTTCAGGCGAAACAGTTGCGCCAATATATTCCAGTGAACGGATTGGCGCAGGTAATCGGGGAATAAAAGTGCCAATTGGCACGGATCTAAACTTATTAGTCATGCCAGGGCGCCAATATCCTGAATGGCATGGATTTGACAGGAATAGTCGTGCTAATTTCAGCACTTAGAGCGATTTTGCCTCTGGCGCGGGTTGTCTACTGTTAAGATAGGACCAAGTCCCTTTCAGTGCGCCAACCGAGGACCATGTTGGTAAAACTACAATTTTCTGTTATCACTTTTTATTTATAATTTGCGGTTTGTACAGCAGAGTTATTTCTGATATAAAAAAGGCAGTACAGTAGAAGGCGAAGGAATTTTGTTGTTAGATATTAATTTGATTGATTAACAAGTTGGAATTGTAGATTGTTTTTTGGTTGATACAATATGGCAAAAACTCAGAGTACTCGTTTTGAGATCGAGAATTTCAATGGAAAAAACAACTTCGAGATTTGGAAGGTGAAGATGTACGATCTGCTTGTGCAACAAAGCGTGGCAAAGGCATTGATGGGCAAAACCAAATAGCCTTGCAACATAACAGATGATGAGTGGGACGATATGGATGAAAGAGCAGTGAGTGCTATTCGGCTGTGTTTGGCGGATGATGTTTTGTTTAATATCGTGTCAGAGAAAACAGCTACTGGTTTGTGGATAAAGCTTGAGAAGTTGTACATGAAAAAATCCTTAACCAATAGGATTCTCCTGAACCGATAGTTGTACAGTTTGCGAATGAAGGAAGGTACATCGATTACTGATCATTTGAATGCTTTTAATACTCTCCTGGTGCAATTAGAAAGTATAGAAGTAAAATTTCCATCAGAAGATAAAGCTATTACTTTATTGTGCTCATTGCCCGAGTTATGGGATCATATTGTTACTTCTATAAGTCTTAGTTCATCAAAAACCCTTGAGTTTGATGATGTAGTTGCATCTTTATTATCTGAAGAAACAAGGAGAAGGTCGAATTTAGAAACCTCTACATCAGAAGCAATGATGGTCAGAGGTCGTTCTAAAGAAAGACGCTTCAGTAGCAGAGCGATCACGTTCAAAGTTCGAAGGGAAGAAGAGTAAGGTAAGTGGGGGTTGTTTGGTTTTTGTGGCAAATCAGGGCATTTTAAAGAAGGACTGCTGGAAGCGACAACAAACTTCTAAAGAAGAGTCTTCGACATAGAAGAAGGAGCCCAAAACACGACAGATACAGGTTCGGCATCTGGTTCAGGTATGAGTGATGAAGTGTTATCAGTTAATTTGTCAAATCATGATCAACATTGGCTGTTAGATTCTGGTGCATCAAACCACATGTGTATTCATAGAGAATGGTTTAAGACATATAAATCAATTAATGATGGAGTCTTGTACATGGGTAATGATGTCACATGTAATATTGTGGGAATTGGGAGTATACAGCTGCAAATGTTTGATGGGACAACCAAAATGTTAACTGATGTAAGACATGTACCAGAATTAAGGAAAAAATCTAATTTCACTAGGAGCACTTGACTCAAATGGATATAAAATTGTAATTCAAGGTGGAGTAATGAAAATTTACAAAGGTATTTTACTAGTTATGAAAGCTAAGAAGGTAGGAAATCTATTTCAGTTAGAAGGAAGAACAGGGTCAGATCATGTGTCTACAGTGTCTGAACATGACGGTAGTTCTATTCGCTTATGGCATCAAAGGTTGGGCCATATGAGCGAAAGAGGGTTAAAGATTTTGGTTGATCGCAAGTTACTTCCTAATCTAAAGTCTAGAAAGTTAGATTTCTGTAAACATTGTCTGTTTGGAAAACAAAGTAAGCAAAAGTTTAAAACAGGCAAACATACTAGTAAAGGCATCCTTGATTATATCCATTCAGATGTTTAGTGTCCAGCCCCTACAACCTCATATGGTGGTTTGTCATATTTTGTATCGTTTATTGATGATTCTTCTAGGAAAGTGTGGGTCTACATGTTGAAAAGGAAGTCTGATGTTTTTACAGTTTTTAAGCAGTTTAGAGCATTGGTAGAAAACATCACTGGTAGAACTATAAAATGCTTAAGAACTGACAATGGTGGTGAGTTTATTTCTAAGGAGTTTGATAATTATTGCAAGGACGTTGGGATCGAGAGACATAAGACCACTGTTTATACTCCTCAGCAAAATGGAGTTGTTGAATGCATGAATAAGACTCTTTTAGAGAGAGCAAGGAGTACGCTGAGTAACGTCAGTTTGCAAATTGAATTGTGGACAGAAGCGGTGGCTACAGCTTGTTATGTAATAAATCGATCACCATCAATGGCAATAGGCTGCAAGATTCTTCAAGAGGTATGGAAAGGTCACCCTTGTGATTATTCTAAACTTAGAGTGTTTGGTTGTGATGCATATGCTCTAGTGCCTAAACATCAGCGAACTAAATTAGATCCAAAGTCAAAAAGGTATATCTTTGTTGGGTATGGTGATGGAACAAAGGGATATAGATTGTGGGATCCTACTACCCACAAAATCATCATCAACAGAGATGTAAAGTTTAATGAATCCTCTCTTGTACAGTTAAATGTAGATAATAAGTTGAAACATGATGATGTATCTGACTTTCAGCACATTCAGTTTGAAAGCACTTCTAATGATAGTCATGATAACCATAGTTCAGATACTAGTCATGAACAGGTTTCAGAATCAGATCATGAACAAGGTTCAAATGTAGATCATGAACAGGTCTAAGATGTTGATCATGAAGAAGTTCCTACAGATGGTAATCATCCAATCGATGAAGCACCAGAAACATCCTTAAAGAGGTCTACAAGAATCAAACACCCTCTGAAAAGGTATGATGATTATGTTACTTCAGTTGCATTTACCGCTAATGACGACGAACCTCTCTACTATCAGGAAGCAGTAGAAGGTTCGAAAAGTGACAAGTGGAAAGCAGCTATGAAGGACGAAATGATGGCCTTAGATAAGAATAGCACATGGGATCTGGTTGAACTTCCAAAAGACAGGAAAACTGTGGGATGTAAATGGGTTTTAAAGCTGAAACAGGGTGTGAATGATACAGAAGACAGGTACAAAGTGAGGCTAGTCGCAAAAGGGTTCTCTCAAAAAGCAGGCATTGACTTTCATGAGATTTTTTCACCAGTTGTTAAAATAGTTTCAATTAGAATTGTGTTAGCATTAGCCGCTTTGCTTGAATTAGAATTGCAGCAACTAGATGTTAAGACTGCATTTTTACATGGAGATTTAGATGAAGAAATTTACATGGAACAACTGGAAGGGTTTGTTCAACATCGCAATAAGAAATTTGTCTGCAGGCTCAAGAAGTCATTGTATGGCCTGAAGCAGTCGCCTCAGCAATGGTACAAGAAGTTTGATTCTTTCATGTTGAGTCAAAAATATATAAGAAGTGAATATGATCATTGTGTTTACTTTAAGCAGTTAAGTAATGGCATATTCATTATCTTAGTGTTGTATGTTGACGATATGCTTTTAGCAAGCAAAAACATAGAAGAGATCAACATGTTAAAGGCTCAGATGGCAAGGACATTTGATATGAAAGATATGGGAGCAGCAAGACAGATTTTGGGCATGGAGATTTTCAGAGACAGGAGTAATGGTAAGCTGTGGCTATCACAACAGAATTCTATTGAGTAAATACTCTTGAGGTTTGGTATGAACAATGTGAAGCCTGTGTCAGTCCCTTTAGCTTCCCATTTTAAGCTTTCTTCAAGTTTATGTCCTAATACAAATGAAGAAAAGGATTATATGTCTCGAATTCCATATGCCAATGTAGTAGGATGTTTGAGGTATGCGATGGTTTGTACTCAACCAGATATTTCACATGCAGTTGGGGTTGTCAGCAGGTATATGGAAAATCCAAGTAAAGAACACTGGTCAGCAGTGAAATGGGTGCTTCGGTATTTGAGAGGCACAAGTGATTATTGTATCACTTATAATAAGAGTAGTGAATTTGTTTGCGGATATGTTAATTCTGATTTTGCAGGTGATTTGGATAAGAGAAGGTCAACATCAGGGTATGTCTTTACTCTTGTAGGTGGAGCTATTAGCTGGATGTCAAAGCTACAAAACATTGTTGCTTTATCCACTACTGAAGCAGAATACATTGCTGCTTTTCATGCTTGCAAAGAAGCAATTTGGTTGAAAGTTTTGTTTGGTGAGTTTGGTAGGTTGCAGGACAACATCAAGTTATTTTGTGATAGTCAAAGTGCAATACATTTGGCTAAGAATCTGGCCTATCGTTGTAAAGCAAAGCATATACCAATCAAGTACCATTTTGTAAGACAGATTATCACTAAAAGGGGAGTCTCTCTTGAAAAGGTGCATACAAAGGAGAACTGTGCAGACATGTTCACGAAACTAGTTTTGTTAGAGAAGCTACATTGGTGTTTGGCTTCTCTTGGCTTGCAGAAAATATAAAAATAATAAAGAAATAGGGTATCAGGCTAATTGTTGTCAAGGTGGAGATTGTTGAGATTTTTGGTTTTAACAAATTGGGCAAAATCTCATGTATGTGACAACAATAGGATTTGTTGCCATATTAGCTCTATTTTGTTGGGAAAGAGTTAATGCATCCTATATTTGTTGTGAGAGGATTTATGAGTCAGTTAGATTCTTTTAGCTATAAAATATATGCCCATACAGATATTGGGATGAGGTAGAGAGTGTGAGGAAATAAATTATTGTAATCTCCTATTTTAATAATAAGATTGCCGATGCCTCTGTTTGGTGGGCGTAGCCCAGATTGGTTGGGTGAACCACATTAAATCACGGTGTCATTTGTGTATGATTTCTATACTGTATTTGTCTTTTAATTTCCACTGCGCATTGTTCTGCTCTAACACAAACATCATGAGAAAGGTTGAGGATAGAATTCACTTTTAGGGGAATTAAACTATTCAAGGGAATCATCTTATTAGTGGGTAGAAATTTCTTCCATCCAATAAATTGATTGGCCTGCTAAACTTAGCCTAATTACAAAAAAAAAAAAATTATATCAGAAATTTATTATCAATAAAAAAACTAGTGGAGATATGGCTTACAAAAGGACACATGTTTAAGTTGGAAATGTAAAAGAAAAAAATAATTGATAAAAAAAATTTAATGATGTAAAAAACTACAGATCCTCACTATAAATAACTTAATAAATTTAATCACAACCTTTAATTAAAAAAAACATAATATTTATAATAAGAGAATTCTCCTCGTTCAATTTAAACAAATCTATAACATAGTAATTAAAATTTAACATACCTAACCATTACAAGTTTTTCCTAGTCATATGGCATCCTCGTCAAGGATATATATTTTTGTAAATTAATTAATTTCTATTAACTCAAAAAAGCAAATTATATTATGATTTCAAAAGCAAATTATATTATGATTTTGTGAATATGATTCAATGATTAGGTGAGAGACTTCCTCTCATAAGTCAAGTGGTCCAATCATGAATAAACTTATGTAAAGTTAAAAACTACTCCACCTGCAATTTCTCGTCAATTGGAAAAAAAAATTATAACCAGATGAATTCTACTATATTATGCATAGCACCCTAACTAAACTGTAACAAGATGGATTCTATATTATGCATAGCAGCCTAACCAAAGACTGTAACAAGGTGGATTCTGTAATATGCGTGGTAACATTAACTGTAACAAGTTGTACTGTATATCCATCGTCGTTTATCCCGTTCTTATATTGTATCTCTAATATTTAGTAGGTTTGTTTACGCTTTTGTTTACTTGAAATCTCTCTTTTGGTTTGTGAGTCACATTTATATATTTAAACAGAGGATTTCATGTTTGTACGCACATGCAATTTTTATGTTCTTACAATATGGACACAGTTTTGAAGTTATGCGCATCCATATCTTTAGATATTCTCTACGTTTTTTACAAGGTTTAAGGTATTATTGAAAGAAAAACGTATGAATTTATACCTTAGTTTTATGTTATTCTTACATTTCCATCCCGCAATACTCCAATTTCAAACTGATATGTTAAATTATATTTTCGCGTGCATATGGAGTCTCCGTTGTTTTTTCAGATGAAAAAAGCATTGTGTTCTGTAATTTCATTATATATCTTCAGATATAGTGACTGCATAGAACTAACTAGTTTATCAACAATTCAAAAAATACTGAATTGTTCAGATGATTTTTTACACATAGCCTTCAAAATAATACACTTTGATGATAGACCTGTTTCATTCTACATCGAATCAAAAAAAAGTTAAAGAGCAGCCTAGATTTAACCAAAACATGTTATCCAGGAAATAGATACACCCCAACATAATGCCAGTTTACCTACATTTTAATGTTCCCATGTAAACATCAAGCTCCTCGAGCATTCCCAGTTTTGATAATCACCTGATTAAAAGTTTTTGTTTTCGCTATCTATAAAATTTGACTCTTAGAATAAATTAATTCATTGGAAGTATTTATTAAACAATTTTATTGAGTAAAATGGAATATCTTTTATATTAAATTAATATCCTTGGATTAAATTAATTATATTGGAAGTATTTATTAAGAGGTAGTCTAACTAGACTGTTTTTTTGCCTTGAAAATTATGAAAATTCGGGTTATATTTTGATAAAATTTGGCAGAACTTTTTCTAAATCCAAGTTATAGCTGTCAAACTTCAATAGTTTGGATGCCATGAAGGGTTTCGATGGTGCTGAATCCATTTCCACCATCAAAAAAAGCATTCAAACACGGCCAGTGCAAGATTTTTTGAAATTTTTTTGCCCAGATTCCAACCACTTTTGATCATCCAGACAATTCCTCTACCTCGGTAAACCTCTCCATTTTTTAAACTTTAATTTTTTCTTTTTTTTTTTAGTAATAATTGGATGTATAATTTATGAAATGTAGATTAATTGTTTTGACTAGAGTTTATTTTTTATTAGTTTTCAGATTCAAACATCATGAGAAAGGTTGAGGATAGAATTCACTTTTAGTGGAATTAAACTATTCAAGGGAATCATCTTATTAGTGGGTAGAAAGTTCTTCCATCCAATAAATTGATTGGCCTGCTAAATTCAACCTAATTACAAAAAAAAAATTATATCAGAAATTTATTATCAATAAAAAAACTCTTGGAGATATAGCTTACAAAAGTACACATGTTTAAGTTAGAAATGTAAAAGAAAAAATAATTGATAAAAAAATTTAATGATGTAAATAACTACAAATCCTCACTATAAATAACTTAATAAATTTAATCACAACCTTTAATTAAAAAAAAAAATCATAATATTTATAATAAGAGGAGAAAGAATTCTCATCGTTCAATTTAAACCAATCTATAACATAATAATTAAAATTTAACATACCTAACCATTAGAATAAAATATCATCCTAATTTTTTTTCTAGTCATACGGCATCCTCATCAAGAATATATATTTTTGTAAATAAAATCGGGGTTCTCTACGCACTAGCATGCGACGTTATCTGTTATTTTGGAATTCGTTATTAGTTACGTGATTGTTGTGGTGAAATTTTGGAAATTAAATCTGAAAGGTAATTTTTTTAATTAATGTCAGCATATCTGATTTGTTTTTAAATGCAGGGTTGTGATGCAAGCCTCCCACCAAATAATTTCAAATTGCATTATACATAGTCCTCTTTAATAATAACTTTATAAGCTTAAAATGTTTTCAAAAGAGGTGGATTTGATAATATATAGTTATTTAATCAAGATGTTAACTTCATAAACTTAAAATATTTTCAAAATAGGTGGATTTGATAATATATAGTTATTTAATAAAGATGTTAATCTTTTGAGGGCATAATTTATAACACTAAAATTAACCTTTTGTTTTTTTGTTTTTTTAGTTTGATAAATTAGATGATTTATTGAGTTAAGATGCTTATTTTACAGCTTATTATGAAAAGATGTGTAAGTTTTGTTCATCTATTTATGCCCTTTTAAAATAAAAATAAAAATAAAAATTATGTTTTAAATAGAAAAATAATGTAAGTTCTAATTAAAAAATAAAATGAAGACGTTGTAAATTAATTAGAAGTAAAAAAGATATGTGAATTAGATATTTAAATCTTATCTTTTTCAAAAATATTTAAATAAATTATTTGAAGATCTAAGTTAACTCATTTATGTAGATATAAACTTCATATATATTTATCTATAGAAAAAGAAATAAATTTTTATGGTTAAAATTTTTATTTGATCATATATATATATATATAGCATTCAAAAATACAATTTATACTTACAGTCTTTAGTGTAATTTTGTTTGCGAATTAATGATTTTTTTTAACTTCTTCCACCATTTACTTCCAGCTTCAAGACCAGTGAACAACAACAATTTCCTTCATTGTTTTGGGAACATGAAGATATGGATTTTCTGCATTCTATCATCAAGGTATCCTCGTGACCCGGCCCCAACCCTATTTACAATTCTTCCAACTTAGTTCGGTGGCTCTTTTGCGTGCATCTAACCCTAAGCTGTGTTCATTACCAGATGCCATGAGGAACAACTCAGTACGTATGAGGAATTGTTTATTACAGTCTTCAGTGTAATTTTGTTTGTGAATTAATGACTTTTTTTTAACTTCTTCTGCCATTTACTTCCAATTTCAAGACTAGTGAACAGCAACAACTTCCTTCAATCTTTTGGGAACATGCAGATATGGATTTTCTGCATTCTGTCATCAAGGTATCCTCGGGACTCAGTAACCAACTTCCAACGCACTTCTAGCTCTGTGTTTACCCTAACCAACTTCGTATGCCATATGGTTCCAATACCACCGTTGATCCTAGCCCCTTGATCTAACGGCCTCACTTGATCGTAGGGGTTATGGGTAACCACCCAATACCGTGTCCTCCTCCTCGGGTCATTTGTTCGATGCCAAGCTCCGTGAAAACGCTCAACAAAACCCTAACTCAGTTAGGGTTTCCTCCTAGGTGGCTAGTTCTCACCTCTTGGTCATGACGTTGCAGTGAACTGATCTCTGCGTCTTGCCTATCCACTGCTACTACCAACTACTACCCCAATACCATCCAGAATCCAGTTTCACAGGGTGTGAGTAAGCCTAATTTTCGTTGATGGGTTAGGAGTCTTTTAGCGATTTACACATTAGGTATCTAAACATTCTTTTTTTTGTTTTCTTTAATCTCACTAATTATTTGTTTCTTGTCCTGCCTGAAGGTCCTCGAGTTGCTCTGCAATTCAAGGGCTACCAGCACCGAGCTAGTTCTCGCCTCTTGGCCACGACGTTGCAGTGAATCGATCTTTGTGGCTTGCCTATCCACTCCTACTAGCAACTACTACCCAAAGACCATCCAGAATGCAGTTTCACAGGGTGCGAGTAAGCCTAATTTTTGTTGATGGGTTAGCAATCTTTTAGCGGTTTACCCATTAGGTATCTTAACATTATTTTTCTATTTTCTTTAATCTAGCTAATGTAATGTGTTATGAACCCTTTACGATTTGCCAAAAGGTCCTCTTGTTACCTTCGAATATATGCATAAGTGTTCTATTGCTAAGTCCTTCCTTGTGTTTAGTTGCAGGGTTATTTCCATGTTCAACGGGCATTGTCAAGGCCACTTCCAGTTATGGCACGCATGGCGGCAAAGGGATACCCATGAATCAGATGCGATTAAGAACGAAGTTCGAAATGTTATGAGTATCTGCATTGGGAATGACTTGCTGCCAACACTAGACTAGCTACCCTTACATGTTAGTCTTTGGCTCCATCCAAATTATTGTTTAAAAATATTTTCTCTGTAATTGTTATATGGGTTGAATAACCCTTGTCTCCATAGGACTATTCGCCTAGTTAATTAGTGAATTCAGCTGTTAATTTTGTTTTTCTGCAACGTTGGCCTGAGACTCGGGTACCAAGTTCTGTTTTATTTTGAATTGTTTCAAAATGTTCCCAAGTAATATTAATCATATTTACAGAGGTTACGAATTGATTGCACCATACAATTTACTGGAAAGTTTGGGGAATGTCATTTTTTTGTTTATATTTGAATCGTACCATTTGTTGCTCTTTACGAGACCTCCCTTAGCTATTGGGGTTATTTACTCGATTCATGTAGGTTACATTTACCACGGATTTTCAACACTGTATCAATTACCAAGGTTCTGAATGGGTTGATTGTGTGAGTTTCTTTTTCAAAATTCTTAAATTTGTTAACTCGGGTACCAAGTTATGTTTTCTTTTGAACTGCTTTAAAATGTTCCTAAGTAATATCAATCTTATTTATAGAGGTTACGAACTAGTTGCACCATACAATTTACTGGTGAGTTTGCGTAATGTCATTTTTTGTTTATATTTGAATCTTACCATTTGTTGCTCTTTACGAGACCTCCCTTAGCTATTGGGGTTACTTACTGGATTCCTGTAGGTTACATTTACCATAGATTTTCAACATTGTATTAACTACCAAGGTTCTGAATTGGTTGATTGCGTGAGTTCTTTTTCAAAAATTCTTAAATTTGTTAAATCTTTTCTCTCGGAACCACTTCTTTGATGTCCCAAAGGGACTAGCCAAGAAGTAAATCTAGGTTAAGACGATTTAGTTTTCCATTTGTTGATGGTCCGGTGCATATTCTTTATCCATGATAATTTGAAGTTCCAAAAGGAGAAATGGGTTTTACATTTACAGCAGCAATGAGGGTTTTCTTCCTAATTTTGTCTCAGTTTAAATTCGTGTAACTATGAACTTTATTTACTGTCGTGTATATTTGTACTCTTTCTTGGTTTATCCGACATTAAACACTTGTATGCTACACAAAACTATCTTTGAACTTAGAACTAATCTCTACTGATACACTGAAAGGTATTTTATTTTCAAGAATTATAATATATTGTCACTTAGCTTGTTGTTCGAAGTAGCCAAATATTCATTTGAGACAATCATCTATTAATTCGAAACAGTCATACATTATTATCCTAAATAGTCATATGTTTATTCCAGAATAGTCTTATGTTTACTCAATAAATCTTGTAATAAACATTCACAGGTTTAGATGATTTCATTCCATTAGCAGCAACTGTTATTTTCCATAATTTCCTAGATATCTTCTTGTAATGCATTCAAATCATTCTAAAGATTTAAAGATAGAGATGTAAAATACATCTCTGATAAACATAAGGGAAAAAGAAACTTCTTAATATTATAGAAAAGAGATCCTCCTAATAAATTTTATTCCACAATGTCCCTAACTATAGGCCATTATTATAAAGTCATATCCTTATGATGGGGTTTCTTTGCACTTTAATACTTATGATGAGATTTATGATTGGATTTCCTACATAGTTATATAATCATTTTTCCAATAAAAGAGATGCTAGACATGTACTCAATATTCCTTTAGTATAATATTTTATCAATAGAAAGTATTCATTGCATTCATCTTCATAAGCCATAAAACAAACGCTCTGATTGCACTTTAAAGCATATTAGTTCATGCTTCAAAAGCAAAATATGTGTTTGATTGGTTTTTCTACCCATAAAAGTTGCACTTATGCTTATAGTTGTATACATGACAGGTGAAAACACAATGTAAAGGTCTACCACTTGCTTTGAAGGTGATAGGAAGCTCTTTACATGGTGAGCCTTGTCCGGTGTGGGAGAGTGCCAAGAAGAAACTATTAAATGGTGAATTAATATCAGATTATCACAAATAAGGGCTTTTCAAATGCCTAGAATCCAGTATTGGTGTCGTGGACAAAGAAGGGATTTTCAAATGCCTAGAAGCCAATATTGATGTCCTGGACGAGGAAGCACGAGAGTGCTTCTTAGACCTAGGGTCATTTCCAGAGGATAGAAAAATATTTATGGATTCATTATTAGATATTTGGGTTTATGTACGAAAGATGGAGTGGCATGATGCTTTTGTCATATTGCTAGAACTTGCAAGTAGAAATCTGTTAAATTTAACAAGTAATCTCAGGGAATTTTATTTTCTTTTGGTTTTTTTGTTCAATCTCTTTCACCTCAGCTTCCTCTATCTTATACATTGTTGTTTTGATAATTGGGCCTATAGGAGTCAAGCAATCAATTATGGAAGTGCCTCTGAGATGTATTTTTCCTAGCACGATGTCATGCGAGCCTTAGCCCTAGATATGGCATCTCGAGATAGGATAGTTTGCAAGAAGAGGTTGCTTATGCCTAGAAAGGAGAAGAGTTTACCAAGGAAATGGGAGTTGTTCAAGGATCAATTGTTTGATGCTCAAATAGTTTCCATTCACACAGGTGGGTGATGTTAGCAATTTTCTTAGAGAATGGTAATTTATTTTATTCAAAATATCAAAATCAAAAGTATTGTATTCGTAAATGTTGTTTTTTTCTTTCTTGCTTCAAAATTCGAGACTAAAAAATATTGTATCGGGAGTTGTTGTCTTTTTCCTCAGTCCTAGTGTTTCATGCAAACCAAAAAATTTAATCAAAACAAGATATAGCTTATGGATCAACTTAGAACGAGAAAGCCTTTTCAATGAAATCATGGGCTTCTTTATCACGGAATGGTTACTTTGAATGTCTATATATTTTCTCTTGTGATTAGTATTTCATGCTAAACAATCAGTTTAATCGACAGGGTACATGTCGTGGATCAGGCCTAAAAACTAGAGAGACTTGCCAGATTAAGCAATAGGGTATAGGTTATGGGCGAGGCCTGGAAGCTAGAGAGCCTTACCAAAGAGATCTTCGGGGGCTCTTTATCATCAAATGGTCATTTTGGAAGCAATTCCTCTGAAACTGCAATAATCCAATAACGGAATTATTTTGAGAGTTATTTTACTTATAATAACAGAATTTGTTATTTCCAAAACCAAATAAGATTCATGAACTAGTTAATGATGTGTCCAAGATGTTTTTTTTTCTCTATTTTTCTTATATAGACAAAATTCTCTCTAATTTTGCTGCTTAAGGGCGCTAAGCAATCAACTTAAGAGAGAATTATTTGTTTTTGTTATTTTTTCCCATATTCACAAATTGGATTATCACTCTTTGATCTACATGAACTAGTTAGCGACCAATTTCTGGGTGTAGGTGCTTCATATCAAACATCTTAGAAAGGATGTAAATTGTCTCACAATGTATATTTTTGTAATTGGACTTGGCATTTGTAGTTTACGTGTGTAGGAGCAATGGAAGAGTATCAGTGGTGTAAGATGAATTTTCATGAGTTGAAGGCTTTGGTTTTACTCTTTTCTGCAAGAAATTACTTTCTTCCATCATTTTTGAATAAAATGAGAAAATTGAAAGTCCTCATAGTATTTTAGTATTCAATTATGGGTCCCAGAGAGCCACAGTGAAGGGTCTACCATTGCTATCATCACTCACTCATCTCAAGACTATTCGTTTGGAGAGGTTGATTGTGCCCCCACTTCAAGAGCACAGTAAAGTCTTACAAAACTTAGAGAAGTTATCTTTGAGCTTATGTGAAGAGCTTTGAAATATGTCCAGGTTCAATGGCATCCATTCAAAATCTAAAGCTTCCCATAATGCTATATTTTAACATGGATCATTGTTGTGATTTGGAGGAGTTTCTCCTTGGCATTTGTGACATGTCTTCAGTTCAAAAGTAGTCTATCACTAACTGTCACCTTCTTCGAAAGTTACCTGATGATTTGGGGAGGCTCGGTTCTTTAAGAATGTTAAGAATATCTGCATGTCTAGGTCTTAAAGAGCTTCCAACATCTATTGGAAAACTTGGGAAGCTAGAATATATAGGCATTTCTCTATGTGAGTGCTTGAAAGAACTTCCCAAGGAGATAGGGCTTAAATCTCTAAAACATGTTATATGTAATGAGAAGATTCAACAACAATGGAATCATCTAAAGATTTGTTCTGCTACCATGGATCTTAGAGTTAAAATTGTAGAAGCACACTTCAGCTTGGAATGGCTAGATGGTTAAGATCTCTCTTAAACACGATGTCAAGTGCAAGTAGACGGGTGATCCAGGTGGATGTTGGTGGCCACCCACCTATCCCATTTGGACCCCCGCAACTGTCTCTTTCAGCTTTTCAGTTTCTGTAATTGTAGCACAATTTACTATTTTTAGCAGTCTTTTCGGGTCGTGAACTTCCGGAGCCGTTTTGAGGCCCTAAACGACGTTTTTTGGGAAATCTGGGGGCAACATGGGTCCATGGACCATGTTTCCTTACCAAAGTGGTAGCTCTCGGATAGATCTTTCTAACGAGCTATCATACGCATCAAACGGAGATCGTATGCCAAAGTTACGACCCCGGGAAGTTGATGTACCAACTTACCCCCAAATGAGGCCCACAGTTTGGTGTTTCATCTCCTAGGGTTAGGTTTTGGAATGTTAAGGGTTTTTCAATGTTTCTCAACAATAAATAGGCCTTCGAGCCTCATTGTAACACAGTTCAGAGGCATGTAGCCATCACATCTCTTCTCAGAGATAAGCTACCATCGCCCTAGCTAGTTTATTTCCATTTCTGATTGTAAGCATATTTTCGTATTTTCCATTAATGAAATGAAGTATTATTTCCGCTGCATATTTGTGTATATGGTTATCTCTGTAATTTGTTGCGTTCCTGTTTAAATCCGGATCAGTGGTATCAGAGGTCTGCTTTTCTCTGTTTTTCTTTGCATGTCCCCAACGAGGTCGGGATATAAGGAGTTAGGGCTTGAACTAGTCGAACCTTTGCAAGACCAGCCTCGCAAATCCCGACGGACTCCCATGGCGGATGAGAAGAAAGACGAGGGGGCAGGATATCCCATCAAAATCTTGCTCGAAGAAGCCCTCGAGCGACAATGGAACGCGATGATGGATAGTTTTGCGCAGATCCTTCAGCGGCTACCTAGAGGTGACGCATCGGCTTCCAGCAGCTACTCTGGAAACACCACTCCCTTTAAGGTACAAGTTAATTTTGAAATCCACATCTTCGAGGGTAAAATAGACGTAGATGCCGTGGATAAATGGTTAAATCTGCTAGAGGGTTATTTTTCTGTTCATGAATTTTCAAGTCGGGAAAAGATTGTTTTCGCTCTTCTCAAAGCAGCCCCCCACGTCAAGGACCGGTGGGAAACCTACTGCAAGTAGAAGGATGAAAGTACAGGCTCACTATTTTCGGCCACACCCACTTGGAATGACTTCCGGGATTCCATCAAGGAGCAGTACTACCCTGTCAAAAGCTATGAGGACAAATACATCAAATGGACCACATTGCGGCAGGGACGAGATCAAGATGTACCAGAGTTCACAAACATTTTTCATAACCTTCGCACACAGTTGGGTATCAAAGATTCTGAGCCGCATCTGGTACTCAAATACCGCAGCTGCCTGCACAGATACATCCAGGAAGAGATGGAGTTCTTGAACATCTCCTCACTCGGCACATCATACCGATACGCTGTCAAAATCGAGCAAAAGTTCAAACAGAAGAAGTGAGACTTTGGATCTACAAATCCGAAGCCCAAAGGACAAATCCAAGGCGGGGTGACCCAAGACAACCCGTCGAAGTCACAAGAAAATAACAACACCACGAAGCCGAAGAAGGACACAGGAAAGTGGTGTGAGTCCCACAAGAGCCCCACTCACAACACAAGTGAGTGTCGGACCAAGCAGTCGCTGGTGGCTGATTTGAAGGCTTCCGAATCAGATACATGTTTCGACCCTGAGCCAGAACTCGACAAGGGGAATGGAAAAGGGAAGCAGATCATTGATGCGGATCCCAGCGCCACTGTTGCCACTGCCAAGATCCAGAAGAATGAGCCCGAAGAGCCAGAGGAGGGGGAACGTCTTTTCCACTCACAGATGTGGGTGAAGGGTTCGCCGCTGCAATTCATTGTCGACAGTGGCAGCCAAAAGAACCTCATTTCAGCAGAGGTCATGAAGCGGTTGGGCCTACTGACTGCACCACACCCGCAGCTGTACAGTATCGTGTGGCTTCATGAAGGACGAGATCTCAAAGTTCGCCAGCAGTGTCGCCTTCCCTACAGCATCAAGCCTTTCACAGACGAGGTATTGTGGGATGTTACACCTCTGGATGTTTGTGATGTACTATTAGGCCAGCCATACTTGTGGAGGCGACATGCTGTGTATGAGTCAAGGCCTCGTGCTGTCATTATTTCTTTGGATAATTCATTATACAGGATACGGGAGGTAGCCCCACCTACCGCCGCCTCTTTGATCGTTGCTAAGAAAGGCAACAAGCTCATATCACAGACTAGGAAATTTATTTCCTGTCTGGTTCACCCCCAAAGTAAGGGGAAGATCGTTGCTACATCCATGACCCCCGCAAAGGGTTCCTCCACGCAGCAGCATCAACAAAGGGATACGGTCATGACAAAACACATGAACAACTTCTCCACCCATAGGGGTACCACACAAGCTTCAGGTGGGCAACAAAGTCTGGTTGCATCGACACAAAGAACGCCTTACCAGAACCCATCAGAAGCTCAGACCACTCCAACATGGTCCTTACAGCAGTACCAAGCTTGTGGGGAACAATGCTTTGGAGCACAACATTCCTCCATTCCTTCATCTGCACCAAGTGTTCAATGTGGACCGTCATCGACCATGCTTCCCACCATTACTGGACACATCAGACAGTGCAGAACAAGTTCAGCAGATTGAGGAACTCAACGCAATGGGGACCATTGCTTCCTAAGGGGGGAGGAATGATCTAGGTGGATGTTGGTGGCCACCCACCTATTCCATTTGGACCCCCGAAACTGTCTCTTTCAGTTTTTCAGTTTTCGTAATTGTAGCACAATTTACTATTTTTAGCAGTTTATTTTCGGGTCCTGAACTTCCGGAGCCATTTTGAGGCCCTAAACAACGTTTTTTGGGAAATATGGGGCAACATGGGTCCATGGACCGATGTTGCCCTTCCCAAAATGGTAGTTCTCGGATAGATCTTTCTAACGATCTATCATACACGTCAAACGGAGATCGTATGCCAAAGTTATGACCCCGGGAAATTGATGTACCAATTTACCCAAAACGGGGCCCACAATTTGGCGTTTCATCTTCAAGGGTTAGGTTTTGGAATGTGAAGGGTTTTTTTCATTGTTTCTCAACAATAAATAGGCCTTCAGCCTCATTGTAACACATCGAACAGTTCAGAGGCATGTAGCCACACATCTCTTCTTAGAGATAAGCTACCATCGCCCTAGCTGGTTTATTTCTATTTCCGGTTGTAAGCATATTTCAGTATTCTCCATTAATGAAATGAAGTATTATTTCCGCTGCATCTTTGTGTATATGGTTATCTCTGTATTTTATTGCGTTCCTGTTTAAAATTCGGATCACTTGCTTCTGTCTAGCATAACAACATTTCTACAAGCTTCAAATTCCTCTTTAAAATCTAGATCTTTCTCATATAACTCTTTAAGAAAATCAAAACCCAACACTTGAATTTGACTTTCTTGAACAAAAATGCTTTTTCTACTTAAGGCATTTGCTACTTTGTTTGATTGACTAGTTATATGTTTTAACACAAAATTAAAACTTTGAATGTATTCTACCCATTTTGCATGCTTCTGGTTAAGCTTTGGTTGTTGCATAATGTACTGTAATGCATGATTATCTGAATACAGTATGAACTCCTTGAACATCAAGTAATGTCTCCACTTCTTCAAAGATTACACCACTGCATAAAACTCCTTGTCATAAGAAGAATATTTCTTCTTTGACTCATTCAACTTTTCACTAAAATAAGCTACAGGCCTATCCTCCTGACTCAAAACAACTCTAATGGCTTCTCCACTGGCATCACACTTCACTTGAAAAGGTTTATTAAAATTAGGTAAAATCAAAATAGGTTTCTCAATAATCTTTCTCTTCAACAATTGGAAGTTATTTTTTTGCTTCAACAATCCATTTAAATGGTTGTCTGTCCTTCTTTATTGTGTCCATAATTGAAGCATTGATCTTACTAAAATTCGTTATGAATTTCCTGTAAAAACTAGTAAGATCGTGAAAACTTCTTACCTCAAAGACACTTCTTGGTGAAGGCCACTCCATGATAGCCTTGATCTTCTTTGGATCCATCTTTAACCCCTCAACAGAAATAACAAAGCCCAAATACACCAACTCCTCCTTCATGAATGAACGTTTCTTTAAATTTAATAGTAGCTTCTCTTGTTGTAGCCTCTGTAAGACATAATTCAGATGTCTCACATGTTCCTCTTTTGATGTGCTGTAAACTAATATATCATCCAGATATACTATTACTAATTTACCAATAAATTCTCTCAAAACTTCATTCATGAGCCTTATAAATGTACTAGGAGCATTCGACAATCCAAAAGGAATTACCATCCATTCATGCAATCCTTCATTGGTCTTAAACGCAATTTTCCACTCATCTCCCTATCTAATTATGATTTGATGATAACCACTTTTTAAATCCAACTTCGTAAAATATCTAGCTACACCCAAACAATTCATCAAATCTTTGATTCTAGGTAAAGGAAATCTGTACTTGATTGTTATCTTATTGGTTGCTCTTGAATCAGTGCACATTCTCTAGCCTCCATCTACCTTTGGGCTCAACACTATTGGCACTACACAAGGACTCAAACTCTCTCTAATAAACCCCTTGTCTAACAGTTCTTGAACCTATTTCTGATCTCTTCATTCTCTATGGGAGTCATCCTGTAAGCTGATTTATTAGGTAGATTTGCTTCTGGAATCAAATCTATGTGATGACTGCTTTTTCTAATGGGTGGTAACTCATTAGGCAAATCATCTACAGTGATATCACAATAAATATCCAACATCTCTTGAATTTCAATTGGTAAATCAGAAACTCTTGTGGAAGTAATTATTACCTTGGGTTTGAAAACCAATGCAAAACTTACCTCATCTTCTTCTATCTACTGCAAGTACTCCTTTCCACTCAACAAAAGGGTCTTTGGATCAGGTTTCTTTTATGTATCCTCTTCTTCTATTGGCATCAATGTATGATTGACACCATCTTTGCTAAATTTGTATGTGTTCTTCTTTCCATCATGCATATCTCCTCTGTCAAACTGCCAAGGTCTACCCAACAATATATGACACACATCCATAAGCATGGCATCACACAGAATTGTGTCTTTGTACTTACCCCCAACTACAACTCCACTTCACATTGCTCATTAACTACCAATTGATATCCCTTTTGAAGCCATGACACCTTAGATGTTTCTTTGTTTTCAATTTCAACTTCTCCACCACTTCTATGGAGACCAAATTATCTGTACTACCACTATCTATTATCATCTGACAACACTTCCCTTGAATCTTATACACAGTCCTGAACAAGGCTTTTCTCTGTGCTGGTTCAACAATTTCCTTAGATGGTTTTAACAAAATTTTGTTGACTACCAAATATTCCCCTTTCTATGATACATTCTCTTCTTCTATTACCTTTGTTGCTTCCTCCTCAGTTTTTGCAACAATTTCATTCCTCTCATTCATTCCTATATTTTTTGGGCACTCATAAGCTCTGTGTCCCAAGTTGTTACATTTGTAACATCTGATTTTTCTTCCTCTAACTCTACCTCCTCTTCCTCTGGGAAAACTCCCTCTTCCACTTGCATCACCTCCTGTGGGTGCATCCTGACTTAGGCTTTTGCTAGCTCCATCTCTAGGTGTTGTAGATCTTCCTCTACCACCTTGACTTCCCCTTCCTCAGAAAGTACCTTTATTTCAGGCAGACTACTTCCTCATGAGTTTTTCTTGAGCTTTCAATACCATCTGATAAGCCTCTTCTACTTTTTTAGGAGACAATACACTTATCTCATCTTGGATATCGATTCTGAGACCATTCACATATCTTGCGACCTTCTCATATGTATCTTAGATTTGTCCTGCTCTTATACTCACTTTATAAAATTCCTCTATGTATTATTTTACTATAATAGACCTCTGTCTAAGGTTCTACATCTGTCTAAATAATGTTTGTT
>APFE030608871.1:69498-79881 GCA_000404065.3 Pinus taeda | reverse complement strand
AAACAGGCTACCATTTCTCTTTCGTCAGTAGAAGCAGAGTATCGTGGTGCCGTGGAAGCTAGTAACGAAGCCTTGCGGCTTCGTCAGATCCTATCAGAATTTGGCTTTGAGCAGCAGCATCCGACTACACTTTGGTGTGATACTCAAAGTGCCATTCAGCTTTGCAAAGATCCAGTTCAGCATCAACGCAGCAAACACATTGAACTTCACATGCACTTCATCAGAAAGCTCATTCATGACCATGTTCTTGAAGTGCAATATTGTTCAACAGATGATCAGGTTGCAGACATCTTCACAAAGGCTCTCACAGAGGCGAAGTTCACTAAACTTCGATATATGCTTGGAGTTCAGGAAGTTGTCACTAAGGGGGGATAGGCTCTAGTGCCTCCTTCCTTCTCCTATTGTGTCATATTTGTAAATCCTTCAATCCTATCCCAAGTTGTTCTTAAGGGGGGATGTTAGGATATTCCGACACATAGGAATAGTTAAGTTCAACTTGGTATAGTATAGAGTTAGGTTAGAGTTAGGTAAAGTGTGTTTCTTTACCGTTGTACATTTTGTAACTTACAATCCGACGGTCACGATATGTAGTGATCCGACGGTTCATTCTCTCCTCGGTATTACCGACACTTGATCCGTGGCTTGACACCCGATTGGTCCATGAATTCTATTTAAAGCGCATGGAGGGTCCTTTGTAGGTTAACCGTGCATGAGAGAAGCTTATGTAAATTTTCATTCTTTTATTAATAAATTGCCTGTAGTAGCCACGTTGGCGAGGCCGTGGCTTGTTTCCCTCTCTGAGGGTTTTAACCACGTCAAAATACTGGTGTATTGATCTGTGATCTGTTTGTGAGCGGTGTCCTTTTGGTGTTCTGTCTGAGGAACTTACCCTGTATATTCCTACACAAACACCATTAGAAATTGGACAATTGATCGTTACAAGAGCAGGCTACTAAAATTACTATGGAAAATTATCCCAGGCCTACTTGTATGGACTTTATGGAAAGAAAGAAACAGACGAATCTTTAAGAATCAATGTACTCCTATGGATATCCTATGGAATAATTTTTGCAAGAACCTACAGGAAACCTTGACTCTTCAAAATTGACATGAAGAGGACTTTCCTACCCTTCCTCAACAGAAGAATATATGGGAGAATTGACATCTTTATATCTCCCAGCTCCATAAGCACGCTAGCAACATCGCTCAAAATTCCAACGCTGCGAGTCACTGGCATCCTCCTTCCTAAGGAATAGTACAATTAAACTTTGATGGAGCATCTAAAGGCAACCTAGGTAAAGCAAGTTATGGAGGAATCTTCAGGGATCATGAAGGCTTACCCCTCCTGATTTTCTATGGATTGATAGGATGGGATACAAACAATTCAACAGAATTAGAAGGATTATGGCAAGGATTGTGCTTGGCTTAGAAGCATGGTTTCTTCCCTATAATAATTGAAGGAGACTCACAAATCCTTATCACCATAGTCAATCGCATTCTCCAAGGTACTCATGCCCACAAGGTCACCAGTAGTTGGAGATTAGAGGCTCGTTTAGATCTCATTGAGAAATGGCTCTTAAACAATAGAGCTATCAATTTCCAATACACCAAAATGGAAAGAAATAGAGTTGCAGATCTCCTGGCAAATCTAGGGGTGAATAGTGATCGAGTTCTAAATGTTGGCTCACTTAACATTCTCAATGACAGCTCACATTTATAGGAATGCATCAATCTGTTGCAGAGAGATGCAGAACCACCACCAGATGCGGGTGATTAATGATGTTGGTACCACGTGGCTCGTCTAGGCTAACAAGTGGTATGCCCACATGGCCACCCGCACTGATACCAAGACGCCCACCGCTAGCATTCATGGTGTTTTAATGTTGCCTGAAAGCTGAAATTTTTTAATGACAGGAGAGAGCCGAGGCTACCTATTTCTGGTCTTTAAGATGGAGAATATTGAGTGCCTCCCCCTTGTTATGCTTCCTTTGGCCTGGAACTGCCTTCCCGTTGTAGCAGAGCTGAGCTCTTGAACAACTATGGGGAGACGATGTCAGCTCTTCTGCTACATTGGGATGATTGAAGGTGCTCACTTCTCGCACAACCCGCTTTGCTACTACAAAATTACCACTCTGGCCCTCAATTCCGCCTCTATAAATCGTATTCCTCACTCCCCTGCCTCCACGAACCATTCCATCCCCTCTTCTGCTCCAAGCACCTACCATACCAAAATTCACCAAGTGAATATGCCCCGCCTGAGGCACAGAATGAGAAGCCGCAGGGGTAGCAGCAAAGGAGATTAATTCACCCTCCCTTGTTGTCCCCGTCCGACTCGACCCAGGTGGATTCCTCCTTGCCTTCGACAGATGCCCATGGCACAAGTCGGTATTCCAACACTTGTAGTGGCAGAGGGCAAGCTCAGAGGATTGGCCTTCAACGTAATGCACAAACCCATCTCCCCCATGACGATTATGTGCCAATTATGAACCCCTATCATTCCACCCAATTTCAATTCAGATGCACCCTGGATTGCCCTTGTATAATTGCCACCATATCTGTAGCCTTCAGAGAAGAGCCTCAATGCACTGTATTCCTGACTAGCATCATTCCGGATAGGATTGGTGCTAGCAAGCGAAACACACATGATAGCATCTCTCAGGGTGACGCTCTGAATAGGATGATGCTACTCACTCTGCTCCGGAAGCTATGAACAAGGCGAACAACACCTCTGGTGGGAATGGGAAGATGGTAGCTGCGACAAGTACTCCAGGTGGCGAGCCCTAGATGGAAGCCACAACCAGTGGTCAACAACACGATGTTGAAGACTTGTATGCTTACGGGTGTCTCATCGTGGAGGAATCCCTACCACCGGTTGACACCTAGCAGGCTTCGACCCAGTCTTCAGATTCTTAGGCACTCGATCACCATGTCAGGGTTCATTTTTGTAATTTTCAGTTGCAATTGCTATTATATGGGGTCTTTTTTTATTTTTTTTTGCTAAAAGAACTCTCAAACTTGGGATTTACATGCTGGTTCCCCTGCGTGGGTAGCTCATATTATGATTTTTGGACTGGTTTCCCCTTGAGGGCAGTCTCCTTTCCAGTTACTGTTTGCTAGTATTTGGTAAAAACTCTGAGACAGTTTCTGCAGAGGCCAGTGCCTCCATGTAACATTATTTTTGTATCTTTAAGAGATTTAGTCTGTCTTAGAAAAACAAACATTTGAATTTTGTTGGGTGCAATAAGTTAAATTTCCAATTCAGCAAGGTGTGATTTAATTTAGTATTGATTCAAACCATGTCATTAGCATAATTCTTTTCCTATCATTTACTTTCTTCTTTTAAAATTAGTATTGTTTTTCAAGTCTTATATTTTATTTCTTGTTTAATGAGCTTGGTAGTGTAGAACGCAATCATGTAGGACTGATGTTAGCTATTGGTAAATGCTTGCATATATTTTTCTAATTACATTGAACTAGAAAGGCGCTCCTCGGGCTGATAATTAATGTCTAGGTGATTATTTGTTTTTTATTAAGCAATTAATTTTACTCAACAAAACTCGTCATATCAAAAACAATATTTAGGACGAAGGCTAGTGCGTGACTAGGGTTTGTGCGTGCTCCACGACCTCCCCTCAATGCCTCTTGTTCAGGCCCTTGGGGCCCTGCCTTCCATGGCATATCTGCAACACCATCCTAGCGCCCGCTCCTTCAAGGATATGGTCTCTGGTCGGCCACCAAACTAGGCTTCATTCTTCACAAAGTTTGCCTCCAACTCTGCCTTCTATACGCCACCAGGAGGAAGCTTTGATAAAGAAGAAACGAATCATCAACAGTAAAACGAGCTGCCAAAAAGGAACGAAGACACAATGAAAAGGTTAACCAAAGATACTTGGGAAGACAAGGGCAAGGCCATAGACTCGCCCTTCCATGCTAACATCAATCCTTCAAAATATCAGGAGTAGTCACAGGATCAGGGGAAAAATACTAAGAATAACTATAACCCCAAAGCCAAGAAAATATTAGAACTGGAAATCCAGGATCCCAGAATAGCTGAATATAGAGAATACATGCAGGAACACATAGTTATATGCAAATTCATTGGAATATGGCCAACTGAAAGAGCCCTGAATTGGTGGATTCAAAGCAAATGGACACCCAAAGGGGAGATCAGACTTCAGTTGGGCTCCAAATGATTTTTCACATTCATCTTTGACCTCCTAGAAGATAGAGACAAAATTTTTGAAGGAGGACCCTATTTCTACAATTTAGCCGATTTATACATAAGATTCTGGAGGGAGAACTTCACACCAGAAAAAGGGGATTTTACTAGGGTTCCAGTCTCGGTACGCCTCTACTCCTTACCAACTAATTATTGGGCTCCTTCAGTCTTAAAAGGAATAGGAGACTAGATGGGTAAGTACATCAAAATGTCTAAAGGCACCAAAACAGGCCACTATGTTTTCTACACCCAGATTTGCGTATATATAGACATCTCTAGTACCCTGCCAGAAGCAATCAAATTAATATTTAGGGATGAAGTCTGGCTGCAAAGTATAGATTATGAACACATTCCCTTTCAATGCAGAAAGTGTCATGAGGATGGGCATCTTTTCCAAGACTGTCCCATGAATAAAACCCCTCAAATGCAATCAAAACACCAGAAAAAGGGGATTTTACTAGGGTTCCAGTCTCGGTACGCCTCTACTCCTTACCAACTAATTATTGGGCTCCTTCAGTCTTAAAAGGAATAGGAGATTAGATGGGTAAGTACATCAAAATGTCTAAAGGCACCAGAACAGGCCACTATGTTTTCTACGCCCAGATTTGCGTATATATAGACGTCTCTGGTACCCTGCCAGAAGCAATCAAATTAATCTTTAGGGATGAAGTCTGGTTGCAAAGTATAGATTATGAACACATTCCCTTTCAATGCAGAAAGTGTCATGAGGATGGGCATCTTTTCCAAGACTGTCCCATGAATAAAACCCCTCAAATGCAAGAGCAAGCAAATTAAAAAAATGACAGTGAAGGATTCACCAAAGTCATCTCCAGGAACAAGAATAATAGGAAAAAAGCTATCCCTAAGAAGAATCAATCTAAAGAAGCAAGCCAATATCAGTTCAATGTACTGAATAGTACCTAAGAGCAAATGGATCCTAACGAGTTGATAGCAAATGAAGTAGGAGAGGAAGAAATAAACCCAATAGACAGTGAACACGATGAAAGGGATATAGGTAACTCCAATAGAGGAAAGGAGCAGGTGCAAGAGGACACATAAATGCAGCAGGTAGAAACAGAGGAAACACTAGAGGAAAACACAATAGAGGAAGATCTGCAGGGGGTAGACCTTGCAACAATTGCAAAGGAATGGAAATTAAAAGAAATAAATTCCATATAAGAACAACAGTTACAAAAAATCAAAGGATCTTATCTCCTCCAGGAAGAAATAAAACTCAAAGCTCACCATACACTATAAGAAAGCACGGTTTCAAAAGGCATATTAGCTAATATTCTAGTAGAAGGATTCAACCTCAAAGGCTTGGGTAGAAAATGAGGATGAAATTCCACCAGTTTCTCCTTCAAGAACTGGGTGCCAAGCTAATCAATGAAGGAAAGGTAATGGCTCTAGCTCTATACCCATCTGAATGTCAATGAATTGCATCTCTTGGAATATTAGGGGACTAAATAGTCCTAGGAAGAAATGCATCTTAAAAAGCAGAATCTTGTCTGATCAACTCGACATCCTACTAATTCAAGAAACTAAACTTAATTCAAATCACCCTCCCTTCCTTCTCAACTTGTGCTTCAAGCCTTATAGCTCCTTGGCTAATATGACTACACGTTCCGCGGGGGGGGGGGTGCGTAATGACACTTTGGAAAAATGATAAATTTGATCTTATTTCCTCTCTGGCCACTCACCATTCCATAACAGTGATTCTGAGAATCTTAGGCACCAACGAGACCATTTTCATAACTAATATTAATGCCCAGCACAAGGTGACAGACCGTATCAGAATGCTCCAAATCATATCCAATCTCCTTGACCCTCTGCACCACCCTGTCAAAATCATAGTTTGTGATTTTAATACAATAACTAACTTATCTGAAAAGAAAGGAGGAATCCATAATTTAGACAAGGACTCTGAGGCTTTCCTCGCTACCATAGAAAATCTCAACCTTATCGACATTCCCATTAGCAATGGTTTATTCACATAGAATAATAGAAGAGAAGGATAACATCAAATAGTCTCCCATTTAGATTGCTTCCTTCTTTCTGAGGAAATGTACCTTACCTCCTGGGAAACGAAGGCGAGAATCCTTCCACAAGCAGGCTCTGATCACTAGCCTATTTCTCTCAAGATTCAAATTTCCATTGGTCTGAAAAATAAGCATTTTAGATTCGAGGCCTTCTGGTTGGATCACCAAGATTTCATGGATAAAATGAAACAATGGTGGACATACTCTCCCATCAGAACTCGTAACAAAATGTATACTTTCCAACAAAAGTTAAAACACATCAAAGATGAAATCAAAAAATGGAACAAAGGTACATTTGGCAACATCATCACAGATAAAAAAAACCTTGGAACACCAACTGGAACTTCTCCAACAAAAAATAATTGAAGAAGGGCTTATGGAGAATAATAATCAAGAGGAACAATGACTACAACAAAGTTGGGAAGAAAAATCCATTTAGAAAGAAAAGTTGTGGCAACAAAAATCTAGAAAAAATTGGCTGAAATGTGGGGAAAGGGATACGACATTTTTTCCATAAAACAATGATACAACAAAGGAGGAACAACAAAATTCTGGCTCAAGAGGGTCATCTCATTCACTCTCAAGAGGAGTTGGAAACAGAGCTCAACCACTATTTCAACTCTCTTCTCAAAGAGCCAAGGAATGATCAGGATCATGACATCAAAAAGATCACCAAGAATATCTCCAAAATCCTCACCAAGGACCATAACAAAATGCTCCTAAGGAAAGTCTCCCTCCAGGAAGTGGAAGAGGTGGTCACGGGAATGTCCAATGGCAAAGCTCCAGGCCCAGATGGGTTCACCATTGATTTCTACAAAGCTTTCTAGCCTATCATAAAATTGGAAGTACATACCCTAGTGGAGGAATCTCAAATTCAGAAGTTTGTCATTAAAGCCCTTAACTCTACTTTACTAACTCCGATTCCCAAGGGAATCTCTGCATATTCCCCAAACGAATTCAGGCCCATAGCCCTCTGCAATGTCATATACAAAATAATCTCCAAAGTTTTGGCCAATCAAATCAAAGTCATCCTCCCTCTCCTCATCTCCCATTAATAGCCTGGCTATGTGGAAGGAAGACAAATCATGGATAGCATCATCCTCTCCCATGAGCTTATTCATTCTCTCAAATCCAAAAAAAACATGGTATGATGATTCAGCTATACATGTCCAAAGCCTTTGACAAAATTAGCTGGAACTATATGAGACCTAGAGGCGTTTGGTTTCCATAAAGATAACATCAAGTGGATCATGGAAATGGTGTTGGGATATTTCTTCTCCATCCCCATGAATGGATCACCTTCACAACCCTTCAATCCTTCAAGGGGTATCAGGCAAGGGGATCCAATCTCTCCCTTCCTCTTTGTTATTGATCTGATAATCACCCTATGAGTGACCTCAGTTGAAGATTTATTAAACAAAAGGTATTGCAGACTCATGTGTTGGTGTGTGTTCTGTGTTATTGAAACAACAGATCGATCAGATTGCCAATACACAGACCTTTTAAATGGAAAGACAACAGAGAAATACAGTAAGAAATAATAGACACAAATAGTTTTTAATAAGGAGTTCACCCTATTCTCCAGGGCTACGTCTCCGGTCCAGCTTCACTGGTGGCCTGGTTTTATTGTGTCTTACATCAAAGAATTTACAATGCAGGGAATCAATATGAGTTCTCCTGATAGTAGATTTTGCTTGGCAGGGTGGTTCTTGGATTCCCCAAGCCACTCAGAGTTCACAGACTCTTTTTCTTCCTACCAGCTCTGTGACCTTTGGTCTACAGCGGAAAGAGCCAACTGTGATGCTCAATCTAGACAGATTCCTCTATGGGAAGGCTTGAATCTTCAACCTCTCTGGTGCTTGATGCTGCCTATGGTCAGCTCAGCCCTCTATATCTTCTGCTCGGCTTTACTACTCTCTGTGTTTAGTCCTCCTCTTAGGGTTCACTGTTCACTGTCTCTCTTGGTCGCTTGGATTCTTCTCCTAATTCTCCTCTCTTTTTCGACTGTCTTTGTTCATGAATTTAACCAGTCGATCCTATTCCTGTTCGGTTCCTCTCCTGCTTGCATCGATTCTCCTCCTGCAACTGTGCTTGGAGTTCCCTGTTCAGCATCAGCATGAACGCTCAGGGAGTGTCACATGTCTCCATCTAACTGGTGCTAGCATGCTTCGTCGGCTCGTTCCTCCGGTTATGTCGTGAATACGCTCTTTCTCCACCATGGCGGCGGTCAACGGATTCCAAATCCCTTTTAAATCGCAGCTTATTTCCCTATCGATTTCGCTTCTTTCCATCGAGCGCAATCTCAGTCATCCAATCTGGGCTCCTCCAGATCCAATGTCATACGCACGTCGAGTGCGATTGACTTGCTCGACCGTTAATGCGTGATCACAGTGATTTTTCTCTCACCTTCGCTGCCACGCGCCGATCGCTAATTGTGATCACTCCGCTTTCTCCAAAACCTCTTACCATTCAAGGGCGTCCTGATCAAACCGTCGGTTTCTAGGCCATGGGTCCCACCATCGTACATTGGTGCTTTTAATTTTTTCCACCCGCGGTCCTCTAGCTCCCAACGTTACCGAGTGCTTAAGGCTCCCCCATTTCGGCCCTGTTCGCCTAGCGATAAGCACTAATCACGCATCAAGATCGCCTCCTTTTCCCGACCCGGGGCTCCCAGGGGCTATTTTGGCCTCCTGCACAGTTTCCATGGGCCTCGGTCAGCGCGCTTTGACCGAGGTCCTTGTCGTTTCGCGCCAGCTTCCATGGCCATTGGTTCAGGGGGTTTTTGATGTTGTTTTGGATTTCATTAAAGATTTGTTCAACTCGATACAATCAAATTTCTTGACAGTCTTTTTGTGGATCTGATTTGGATCACGGCTTCCCTACTGAAAAAGATTTTGGACCACCAAAAGTTGGTTTTCTTCAAGCATCGAATAAGTGAGGGAACTGTTGTCTCACTTATCCAATCTCAATCCACTTCGCACTACTTGGCTTCGAACCTTTAAGCCCAATCCTGAGGTATTCCACCTGTCCACTGCGCGTTGTCCTCACCTTCCTATCCAGCACTGTGTCTTCCTGCAACTCATTAAGATATTCAGGTAGCAGGTCATCAATAAAAGGTTATTGACTCTGTTGTTCAGGGTCCTCAATAATTGAAGGCTCAAACAACCTCAAGCAGTCTGTGTTCATGACTGAGTAGATGTGCATGTAAGCTGGCAGATCAAGGCGGAAGGAATTTTCACCAATTTTCTCAAGTATACTGAAGGGTCCATACCTGATAGGTTTTAGCTTTTTACCTTCACCTTGCATTCTGTCCATGTTGATATACAGCCAGACTTGGTCTCCAACTTGAAAACTATGCTCCATCCGATGCTTATCATGCCTAGCCTTGTACTTGGCCTGGATCTTTTCCAACTGTTTGTGTACTGCCTACTGGATCTCCTGGATCTGTTCAATGAACCTAGTTGCCTGGTCCACATCATTGTGCTTATCAACCATGGTATCTTTACCAAAGACAAAATCCAAAGGAGACCTTGGTATGAAACCAAAACAGGTCTCAAAAGGAGATCTCTGTGTAGAAGAGTGTTTGGCTCCATTGTAAGCATGCTGCACATAGCACAAGTGATCATCCCAAAGCTTAGGATGTTTGCTGAAATATCCTCTCAGTAGCTGGATCACCGTCCTGTTAACTACTTCTGTCTGGCCATCTATTTGTGGATGAAAAGCTATGCTTTTCTTCAACTTGGTGTCCATTAGTTCCCACAAACTGGACCAAAAATTTCCCACAAATCGGGTGTCTCAATCAGATATAATAGAAGTGGGTAGTCCAAAATGAACCCATACATGTTCAAAGAATAATTTTGCAGTTTGTTCAGCTATAATCTATTTACTACAGGGTATTAAAATACACATTTTGCTAAACCTATCCACAACAACATATAGGTAATCATGACCTTTCCTAGATTTAAGCAGTCCTCCAACGAAATCCATGGAAATGCTTACCCAAGGGTGAGAAGGAACTGGCAAGGGAGTGTACAAGCCTAGTTTTCTATTGCTGGGCTTGCTTTTAGCACACATGGCACACCCCTTTACATATCTAGAAACTGTCTCACTCATTTTCAGCCAATA